>CM045452.1:32351616-32571811 GCA_024666655.1 Dascyllus trimaculatus
AAAGCTCCAGTGTTAGCTCACTGTTAGCAGACATTGCTGTGTGCCGTGGCCTGATGAAGACCCACTGTGGGGTCCAAACGTTGCTTGGCTCACATTGTTCACTATTTCACAGTGGACTTTTCACCAGCGTGGGGTTTATTTGTCCCTTTGGAGGGACCTTGTGGTGCCGCTAGCTCCGCCGCTAGCGCTAAATCGCTAGCGTTCGGCTGCTTTTTGGGACGTTTTTGGGGAGGTTTGGAGGTTTTCTGTTACTTTAGCTTTGCCAGAAAACAAAGTAGCGATTTAGCAGAGCTAGCAAAATCGCTAGCTCCTCTTCAGAAGTCAGAACGAATGGCCGCGACGTACACGGACCGTGGATTC
Organism: Dascyllus trimaculatus; assembly: GCA_024666655.1. Classification (NCBI taxonomy): domain Eukaryota; kingdom Metazoa; phylum Chordata; class Actinopteri; family Pomacentridae; genus Dascyllus; species Dascyllus trimaculatus. The sequence goes on from CM045452.1 coordinate 32,351,977, forward strand.
AGTGAGAGCAGTGCGCGACTCACCTCAGTCAAACCAAAGAGATTCAGAAATTACAGAGCACAAAAGAAAACGGGCGTAATGAACATTCAGGTACCATCACAGGAGGTGATCTGAGCCGCGGTTTGTCTGGTACAGGTCCCATACTGGACACAGTGTTTGACATCCATGTGGTTTTCGGTGCACATCAGCTTCGTCTCCAGATTGACATTGGACTCCATTTTTCATGCAACGGCACAAAACAAATGTTTCTTTTTTAAAAAATTCTGACAGAAAACTGACGGATGAAAGAAGCATATATTGGGGTAAGCAGCGTCCCTTTAAGCACCTCTAAACTTTACATTCCACCATGTCGTTGCTCCATTTTGAAGCAAATTCAGATTAGATTTAACCTGAAACTGTAACATGCACTTCCCTTTCATCAAACCCAACATGTTAATCCCAAAGTGCTGTCCAGATACGTATCACACGAGAAACGCTGCAAGCAAACAAAGAGGGGTTTAGGAAGATTCACCTTGGGGATTTTGATGGGATTTTGGCAGTTGATCTCCTGACACAGCTTCTTTTCCAGCGCCGTTGACAGCTTGCCTTCGACGCACACGTTCTCCCACTTGTCTCGATAGTTGACCAGAATCTCACCTCCGCATTTTTCCGTGCTGCTGAACTTGATGTTGCCTAGAAAAACGTGACATTTTAGGAAATCTTTCTGAGGCTGGAGACAGTCGGCTCAACTTTAAAGCGTACGCTACTCACCGACACAGTAGATGTACACCAGCTTTGCATCACAGCTTCCCAGGACTCGCCTGCACTGGCCCAGCTTTTGATGATGCTCGTCACAGTGGACGTGGTAGTACGGCCCTTCGGTCCCCGGCTTGTCGCCTTCCTTTAAAAACGCCGCGTTGCTGCAACCGAGCTCTTGGCAAACCCTGTCGGAGTAGCTTTTATGCCACTGACTGGCACAAACCGGGACGTTGTTTATCCTCAGTTCACCGTGACACTTCTGGGAGAGGGTGACCTTGGTCTTATCTGGGAAGGAGTGCAGTAAAATGCAAAGTTTCTCATCGTCTGTGCACACCCCAAACTCTAAATGCAGAACATCTGGGACATGCTTTAACATTTTTAAATAGTATTAAACGCTTACGAACAGTGAAAATGGCAAACACCGACTCTGATTCTCTAAAAATCGCATTCTTGATTCTAAAGGTTTGTCAGTGTTTGAATCACTGTACAGAGAAAGGGTTAATGTAACAGTACAAGAACAGCCCATGCACATGTACAGCAACTTGACTTTACGGCAAGACACTGGCCAGCTCCTGACCACCACCAAGCCACTTTTTAACACTTGATTTGTGCATTTTTGTAATTAACAAGCAGGCGATTGGATTTATTTTGTCAGCCAGGCTTACCTTCGCCCGCTGCTTTCTGCATCCCTTTCTGACTTCATGCTAAGCTAACTGATTGCAAGCTTCCTATCGGTCCCATCTACCAGTCGTCTTATCTCTGGACAGGACAGCAAGAAAGTCAAACCCTTCCTTTAACCCTGTTTATGCCACTTTCTGCAGGTTTCCAACGCGAATGCAAAGATTCAAGACGGCCGCTTGAGAGCAGCGCCGCAGAAATGCGTCTTACTTTGACATTCAATGAAGAGCTTCTTCTCCGAGGGCCGGGTTTCGTTCTTCTCTGAGGACCGGGTTTTAATCTCACAGTCCCAGATGCTTTCTTCTCCTCCGTTGCAGCTGAAGTTTCCGTTAAAGAGAGGCAAATCCCTGTTCACCCAGTTCGCATCTGTCCTGATTGAACTCTCGCTGCCGCATTTCATGTCCTGGCAAAGCCTCCCGCCTTCTTTCTCGGTCCAGCCGTGACTGGAAACAGCGCTGACTTTATTTTCCGCCGAGTAAACGACCACCTCCCCTTGACAGGCATCGCTGTATTCCAGGGCCACCTTCTTCCATTCTAAGACAGGGACACATAATGCATTCAGAAATCTGCAGGTTGTAATCAGAAAGGAACTCAAAGATGCAAGATGCAAACATTTTATCATCTCAAAATACTGAGACAAGGTGCTCAGAAAAAAACAAGACGTAACATAAGAAACGCCGTTCCGAAGAAGTAGAAAAGCAATAAGATGCTAGTACGAAACTTTTCTTTGCAACCTGAAACAGCAACTTTCGACACTGCAAACTGAAAATTTCATGTTTTGCAGAGGATCGTGCAGTAAATTATCCATATTAATCACAGTGCTCGACTCTGGAGCCGGTGTTCCATAAAAACAATTCCACTCACTGCTATTGTGAGGGAACACCAAAGCCCCATCTTTTAATCAGCCCCACAAACGATGACTTAAAGAAATGCTAACAAAATAGCCGGCCTAACGACAACCTTGACGCTGCGCTTCTTTGGGTTCCCAGCAACAACGCCACCCAAGTTTGGAGCAAATCGTACCTATGGTTCCTGAGCAATGCAAAGGACAGACAGGCTGACACACGGCTGGAGATTCCTTGATCCGCAGATAGCTTAGCTTAGCATAAAAACTGTGTCGGTCACTGCAAGACTTTAAGGTCTGCCAAGGAATAGAGTGGCCCATAATGACTGTTACCGGTCCTTTTACAGTTTTTCTTGTCCAGATTAAACAACCGATAAAAAACATGAACACTAGAGAACTTTAGATTTATATTATTGTTGTTGTTTTCAGCTACTGTTGCTAGCTGTTTCAAGCCGATCCCAGTCTTTATGCTAAGCTAGCTATCTTAAACGACGGAGCCCCTAAAGGGACACAAGATAATTCCCTGTTTGTTCACTACAAACGTCTGAAAATGATAATACAGGAAAGATATTCACAGATTTGGACTTCCGGCATGAATAACTCATTAGCGATACGTTGTCAAAACATAATCGATGCTTCTTTTCCATGTGCACTCATCGCCCAGCCGGCTGCTCATAGACATCAGTGTTATTTCTGCAGCCTGAAGACAGCTACTGTTGATAAAGCTGGGCTTGTAGCACATTGTCTACCTGACAACGATGGAAAGAGGCATCGATTGTGTTTTGACAACGTATCACTAATGAGTTATTGATGCCAGAAGCTTGCGTGTGTACGAGAGACTTACATTTTAATTTTGTTCTGCCAACGTCCCTTTAGGGGCTCCATAGTTAAACATACATGAGTGGTATCGACCTTCTTATTTAACTTGCAGCAAGAATGCAAATAAGCCTTTTTCCTGGAAATTGCAAACTATTTAAAGCAAAATCTCACAAACTGAACAAAGAGAAACTTTTTTTCCTGTATGATAATTTCATTTCTAACCATCATAAGTGATCAATACAATCAATACATTACCAGAGCACTGGAGACCCGCGAGAACACAACCTTCTCCTTTAGCAGTGATGCTGCACTCTCTTAGTGAAGAGGGATCACTGGCAGAACACTGCAGTTCTTTAATGACTTCACTGGATGCTGGTTTCGGTCCAAAGTATTTAAGAATCTTCACAGCTTTGCCACATCCCAGGTCCCGACAGATGGCGTTCTGGGTTTTGAGGTCCTGAAGGGCCTTCTCACACACTGGGAGCCACTTCCCTTCATAGAGCACCTCCAAGTTTCCAGAGCACTTGTCTCTGGAAGGACTGAATCTGGACTGGATACTACCTGCAACCAAAGAAGGAAACTGCCGTTCGTTATTTTTGCTTTCAAAAAAAAAAGCATCAAGATCCATTTTGTGCAAAAAAAACCCCCCAGAAAAATAAGCGGAAATAGAAAGCAGGAGATGTTTTGTTTGTAACCGCTCAAGTAAACCAATAAACTGACAGATGGAACAGAAAATGTTATATGTTTAATGTAATAATAATGTATAAATGTGATATTTAATGCACTTTATTTTTGGAAAATGTGAAAAACAATCCATCACCTGAGCACACAACAGAGGCTGCTTTACATGTTTGATCGTTGTCCTGCTTTTCGATGAAGTTGCACTGGTTCAAGTCTTGAATGTGCTGCATGGCGTGCAAACTCTTGAAGGTAATTTTAGTTTTTCTTGACGGGAATATGGATTCTAGGACCTCATTCCCGCATTCTTTGCACAGCATCTTCGACTTTTCTTTTCCCCAGGCGTCTGCACAAACACCTCCACACGTCTTTCCTCCCTTTCCTTCTACACAGACCTCGACGTTTCCCCAGCAGCTATTGGTCAGGCCCACTGTGATGCTTCCTGAGAAAGTTGTTTGGAGACGAGCATCAGCAGAATATTTTACAGCTAGAACAATCTTTTAAAGGAATAATAAGCTTGCTAGCGCAGCTTTTGCCAGTTAATATGTCCCGCTGTAATTATACACAAAGTATATGCGCATTACATTTCAAAGAGACAGCATGTTTCACGAACAACGATCAGTAGCTTTTAGCATCTTCGAGCTTTTACTTTGAAAGCGTATCGAGCAGCCAATCAGCTGCGAGTCACTGTTTGGTTGCAGTGAGCAGAGCAGAAAAACTAAGGATTAGACCCTCAAACAAACGGTCGCAGCTCAAAAACTACAAGTCGTATCAGAAAAATTCTTCCACCGTGTGAAGCAGAATCTTGTTCTGAACGTTCTGATGTATTTTCATGTCCGTACTTTGTTTTATACAGATTTGGTGGCAGGTTAAAGAGACTCACCGTTTCTGATTTCGGAGCTCCGATATAATGGGAGTCAATGAGAGTTTTGGTCGACACAATCTGAGCTCTGAGGTGATTTATGGAAAAACTACAAGTCCTACAGCAATGAGACTCACACTGGGTGGAAGAGGACAGAAACACCTACATTATTATGTATAAATTGTTTATGTACAGGAGAAATGGTGAGAAGGAGATGAGGTTAAATGTATCTGGTCAAAGTTTGTGACTCTAATAGACACTCCAGCTGCAGAAAAAGCCTAGATTTTCAAAAAGTTCAAACTGCGACTGCGTAAAAACCGTAAAAGATATCAAAACATGCATTTAAATGAATCATATTCAAAGCCTCGCGAGCTGTTTAAACTTCGAACGAAGCTTCTACTGTAAAATCTGCCAGAGCTACAGGGTTCCAAAGATGGCTGGTTCTGGCGGTCTTCCCATTCATTTCAATGGGGATGTTTGACGAAGTTTTTGACGTAAAAACCGTACGAAGAATCGTTACCAAAAGTTTGAGCGCACCAGTCCTGATCGAGGCAATGAATTTCACAATGACTTTAGGGAGTCTGTTACCTGAACACGTCACAGAGGCGATGGTTTTATTATTACATTCAGACTGGGAGGTTTCACTGGATGAGCAGTTGGAGGACTTGTCCAGTGGAAGAGCTTTATGACATTTAAACAGTGAAGTGCTATTGGATGAGCAGTTGTAGGACTCAGACCAGACGCTTTCGGCACCGCTGGATTCGGAGGTAACGTTGAGAGCCTCCCCACAGTGCATCTGCCGACACACTGCGTTTGCGGAGTCGTTGGTCCATGTGGCCTCTGAACCTGAGAGCCAGAAGGTGTTGCTGCCGTGTTTTATCCCCACCTTGCCGGAGCAGCTCCCGTTCAGAAAAACCATCTTATGCTCTGAAAATAAAGGAATAGAATAGTACAGCAAGGGTTCATTCATAGCTCTCTCTGGTGGAATTATCAAAGCTGATTGGTTTTCGAGAAATCGAACAAAACAAATAAGAGAAGAAAAAGCAGAATCGAGAGAGGAGCAACTATTCCTGGAAAGATTCTGATTAGTTGGTTGAATAAATTCTGCGTAACCAGATAGTTACCTCCACCAAGGAGGTTATGTGGTGGCCGGTGTTGGTTTGTTTGTTTATTTGTTTGTGTGCAAAATAATTCGAAAAGTAATGAACAAATTTGGATAAAATTTTCAGGAAATCGGACAAGGAAGAAATGATGACATTTTGGGACTGATCTGGATCACCATCTGAATCCAGGAATTTTTTTTAATGTAAGTGTAACCGGGTGGACAATTAAATGCGGTTTACTCTAAAAGCCACCAGAGGGCACTCTTGTTTTTGGGGTAACCCCCTCTGACCACATGACATTTTGGGTCTCCACGCAACAGACAGTGACAGTGACGGAGTTCTCTTTCCTTCCTGATCGACATACGCACAGTTGGGCCGGCATTCTTATCTCCGGTTGTCTAAGAAGCTGGGAGGCTGTTAGGAGCTGCCGCGCTAGAGGCCGCGCCTGTTCATTAGGTCGGATGGGGTGAAGGCCGCATTGTTGGTAGGACATTTGAACTGCATGTAATTACATTTGTATCTGTAACGTTCCATACAAAATATGTGAACTGGGAGATTGTGTTGGGGGTGGACTGAAGCTCCTTGGTGGAGGTATGCACTCTCTGAGTGCTTTTCTAGTAGAACTTGTGTTGCAGGTTGTTCTGAAGGAATGTGCCTGTACTCAACCACATTAGTAAAGCACATTTACAGCAACAACAAAAGGAGATAATCAGATTTGCTTTGGGAATTAAGCTGACAGGACCCTACAGTGTTATTTATGATGTGAATTTTCCTGAGTAGTTAAACTTTTGAGGCCTAAAATCCTTTAAATATGACCTCAAATTTCTATATATTATATATTTATGTTCATAACATTTACCTTATTATATAAAAAAAATTGGAGGTATGTATTTATATATACCACTGTATGCAATTCGTAGACTTAATAAATCAGAATTTATGCACAATACTAGTGTAAGCTTAACCAGTTTTTTGGTTTACAGCTGCATGAATCAGTATGTTTATATTAATGTTGGGTTAGAGTTGGGGTTAGGGTTAACCCTTGAGTCAGATGACTTCCTGCAACTTATCGTCTTTGTCCTTCGTTGTTTTGGTTGTCCAGCCTCAAACTCTACTGCTCTGACTCCTGATCCACAACGCATTCATGATAGATAATGAGCTGTTATACATACCGTCTGCTTAAAGGGGCTTAAAAGAAACTCACCTTCACAGGTTATTCCCACTGCAGCGTCCAGTTGTTCGTTCCGTCGCTGGTCTGAGTTGGTTATGGTGCACTCAGTTATGTTTAGCACAGAACTAATGTCTTCGCACTTTACAGCCAGGAAACTACCAGAACCCTGACTGTACTTTTCAGGAGGGCCAGGAAGTATTTGTTCCCCGCAGCCGAGATCTTTGCAGACCCTGTTGGAGTGGTCGTCCGTCCAGTCTGTCTTGTGGACTGCTTTCCACTGACCCTCATGTCTGACCTCCAGCCTCCCAGCACATGGTCCGCCACCGTCCTCCAGCCTCACCTTCAAACTGTCTGGACCACGACATCGAGAGGTTCGTCAAACACGGGACACATTCAGAACAACACAAACTGAAAAACATCTGACTGGAAATATGTCACAAGAACATTTTGTAGTGCTGATTGAAGAAATAAGGTGCAAAAATGGCAAATGAAGAGCAAAATACATTCTTCTTTAACTATGCACCATTACTTTCTCTTACTATCTCCGGTTGTCTAAGAAGCTGGGAGGCTGTTAGGAGCTGCTGCGCTAGAGGCCGCGCCTGTTCATTAGGTCGGATGGGGTGAAGGCCGCATTGTTGGTAGGACATTTGAACTGTATGTAATTACATTTGTATCTGTAACGTTCCATAGAAAATATGTGAACTGGGAGGTTGTGTTGGGGGTGGACTGAAGCTCCTTGGTAGAGGTATGAGCTCTCTGAGTGCTTTTCTAGTTTAAAGATGGAACCCTTCAGACTTTTGAAGAGCTCTCATCTCAGTATGGGCTACCCCACACCCATTTTTTCCAATACCTCCAGGTTAGATTCTTTGTTGTCTCCAAGCAAGGTGGCCATCTTCAACCCTCAAAAGAACTGCCTTGAGATAAACTTGTCGTAACAGGGAGTGACAGGGTTTAAGTCCTACTCTTACTCAGGAATCTATTGGTTGGGAAGAGCTAAGAGTGAAATAGGAAGAAGACCTTTAGTGTAATTTTGAAGGAGGGGTCTGGGAGTCATTGTGTACCACCCCTGGCAGGTTACATAAAATAAAGTACTCCCAGTTTTGCCTCAAATACAACTCGGGAATAGGAACGTTGGCGCATATGCCCTTGTCTTAATTCATATTGGGGGTCTATACTCAGAGTGCTCAGTGATATTACAGGACTAACCATCCAGAGCCAAGACGAACCCTCCTGGGCAACACATCTATGATGAAAGTCAATAACAACCAACTCAAATTTATTGGAATAGCTCTTATCACAGCCAACAAATGTATAGCCATGCACTGGAGAGGTGTTTTATCACCCACATGTGTTAGATGGATGAATGAACTAGCATCATGCAAACCAAGTGAAAAGATCGTGTACAACTTGAAGGGTCAACCTGGAGAGTTTCAAAAGATCTGGGATTTGGTACTGTCTCTGGCTTCATTTTCACTGATATGAATTCTCTTTTCTGCCTATCTCGGCCAGTCAGTCCGTCTCTGAACAGTCTTGTGTATGTCATTTTTGTTGTTGTTTGTTTGTTTTATGATACGCTGAAGGCTTGCGTCTGTTATGTTTTTTTGTAACTGGTACAGGCTCTGTTGCAAGGTACGGTCGAACCGGTAGTGGTGGGTTGAGTGGGAAGGAGGGACCTATCAGCTGTATCTATCGTCCAGCTCTAGGGTTGTTAAGGGAAAAAAGGTGATGAGCTGCGGCATTGACTCGTGTGTTGCCATGGAGACAATAAGCCACCTGCACGTCTCACCTGAGCAGACGACGTAGGCAGCGGCTGAACACGGCAGATCTTTGCCGTGTTTGGCCTGGCAGTGCCACAGTGACGCCTCCTTGCCCGAACACTCCACGAAGTCCATGATGCCTGATGTGGCGCTCCTCGTGGAATGACTGTTCACCTGAAAGAGCCACGCAGAAAACACAGAAGCTACTGCCAGTGGTAATGAAAACATACCAACACAGGCGACAGAGCTGAAGCAGGCTGATGACTTTCTCAGATTTGTTTGAGGATAGCATAGCTTAGCATGAAGAAAGAAAACAGCCAAGCAGAGATGGAAGGTAGCAAAGTGATGAGGTCCAAATTCATGCAGCTTTTATTATTATTATTATTGTTTGTCATTTTTATTATTGTTATTATTACTGTTATTGTTGTTGTTATTTTTATTGCTATTGTTATTGTTCTTGTTGTTGTTATTTTTATTGCTATTGTTATTGTTCTTGTTGTTGTTATTTATATTATTGTTATTATTACTCTTGTTTGATTTTTTTAATTCCTTGTTTTTATTGATTTTACCGTCTATTTTCTTTTATTCTATTTATGCACATTTATGTGTATCAATCAGTGCTCTGTATTGATTAATTTTATAATAATAATAACAATAATCATAATAATTATTATTATTATTATCATCATCATCTTAATTATTAACATTATTATTATCATTGTTATTTATTGTTATTATTGGTTTTATTATCATTATTATTGTTATTATCATCATCATAATTATTATTATTAATAATATTATCATAATTGTCATTATTATTATTATTATTGCCATTGTTATCAGTATTGTTATCTTTATTATCAAAATTATAATTATTATTATAATTTTTATTATTACTATCTTTACCATTAACACCATTATTATTATTATTATTATTATTATTATTATTATTATTATTATTATTATTATCATCATCATCATCATAATTGTCATTGTTATTATTATTTATATCGTCATCATAATTGTCATTGTTATTATTATTTATATCGTCATCATTGTTAATATCAAAAATATCATTATTATTATTATCATTTTTATTATTACTATTATTATCATTACCACCATTATTACTATTATTATTACCACCATTATTATTATTATTATTATTATTATCATTATTATTATTATTATTATTATTATTATTATTATTATTCGCTCTAGTAGTAGTAGTAGTAGTAGTAGTAGTAGTAGTAGTAGTATTATGAGTATTATTAGTATCATTATTTAGTAGAATTGTAACCTTCTAGATGTCCGTTCCTTTTGCAGGATCGGTTCTTTCACTGAGGAAACTTTCAGCACATTTTCCTGATTGTAACTTTCCCCCCGCTGAGCAGAACCTCCACTCCTGAGGGGAAAGGCACCGACCTAGAGGCCTGAAACCCACAGACCCACTCACGTTTCCACAGCCGAGCTCCTTGCAGACGACCTTGGCCTCCTTCTCGGTCCAGGTGGATCCACACACCGCCTGAGCGGAACCGTTGACTTTTACGTGGACCGTCCCGTAGCAGCTGTCCTCCTTGTTGTTTTGATCCCTCAGAACTACTTTTACTGTGTCTGTGGAGAATAAAGTCAAATATAATCCCACTGGAGTTCAGGACCCGTGTGTCTCTCTGCTGCTTGCGACGTTAATTCTCACCTGAGCATTTCAGCCTCAGACTGTTTTTGTTGAGCGTCACGTTGCCGGTAGAGCCACAGTGCATCTCTCGACACAGGGAGTCCGAATTTTTGGTGACGTCATTGAAGGTGTTCTTATCTACATTCACCCACTTGTCCTTACTTTCCTCCTCCTGCAGCTGCCCCGAGCAGCTGGACTTGGTGGCATTGATCTGCCGCCTCTTGTGTCCTGTTTGGACGAGTCTGAATTCACTCATCATCTCACATCTAGTGTTGTTGTTGTTGTTGTTGTTGTTGTGTTGCTCTACCTGTACATATGACGGTGGCCGGGCGCTGGCAGGGCGATGCTGCCGGGTCTGGAGCTACACACTGCCACAGGTTGTCTATCCCCTCCAGGTCTGTGCAGTTCAGCCTCATCTTCTCAGAGCCCTGGAAGGCTTGTCCGGTCATCCGCTCCGACCGGCTCGGGATCTCTTTAAGTCCACCGCACTCGAGCTGCCCGCACAGAAGTTTGGCCGCTTCATCGTCTTTGTGTGGAAGGAATCATATAAACTTGGTGTTTAATGATCATTACTGAGGCGCTAAACAGTTCACAAGACTGATGGGTTGTAGAGAACAAAGGAAGAGTCAATAAACAAACAAAGAAATGCAAAGAACAAATAGAAAAAGAGTTTCTACATTAATACTTCATGAGCAAATCAGCGTATATTTATTATTATTATTATTATTATTATTATTATTGTTATTATTATCCTGAAGTAATCATTTCATAATATAATTTTTAAAAATATAACAATAATAATTACCAGTGTAATTCATATAATGTGTTATATGATATTACAGAATAATAATATGTAACATGACATATCAGGACTCAGATGAATTAATTCAAATGGCAACGGAATGGTTTTATTCTGAAATGCTAACCTTTAAGAGGAACTAGCGTAGCGCCCGTTTTTGATATATTTAATTATTTGGGAATTTTTTTGAAGCGTGTAACTAAAAATATTATCCGAAACGACTTAAAAAATATGTCAAAAATATATTCAAAATACTCCATAAAAATGCCTTAAAATGGAGCAACAAGGTAGAAAATGATTCAAGATTTGAAAATTGTTCAAATAAATTAATTTCTGGATCTGACACACACACACACACACACACATATACGTATTAAGAAAATATTCAAAATGAGTGTAAATGGTTCAAAATAACTCAAAATTTGTCTAAAATAAATCAAAAAATGACTCATAAAAGTGAAACATATATTATACCAGCTGTGAGCCTCAATAATTGACTTTTTAAAAGAAAAAACATCAGAGTTTACGAAGTTATGAGAAATTATGAATATTGGTGTCAATAGATATTAAGAAAATACTCAAAGTGGTCTAAAATAAGTCAAGCTTGTTCTAAATACCTTAAAAATGGTGCAAACTGCGTCAAAAAAATGATGAAAAATGTTGAAATGAATTTAAAAACTGTCCAAAAAGACTCAAATTTAGAAGACAACAGAAAGAAAAGCGTCACCATCAACCACCGGTCACAGATTCAGAAACCCTCAGACTAAGTAAAGCTCAGTTTAAATGTATAATCCCAGATTTCTATCAACGCTACAGAGAAAGCAAAGGTTCTGCTCATTTGTTTGATTCGACTGAGAATTCAGGTACAAAGGAGGTTTTCACATTAAAAAAGCTATTAATCATGAATGTATGTAACGAGTTAGTTTATGACAGCAAATATATTTCTAAATATATATATATATATACTACAAATTATACATATATACACATTATAATTCAGTTCATGAACATTTCAGCTGGTTGAGAAACTTTCATTAAATTAAATTATTTTGACGAATAAGTTATTTTTATTTAACAGATGTAAAAAGTTGATTCAAGTTTAAAACTTGGATAATTTTATTTACTTTATTATTTACTTTAATTTATGAACATTTTGGCATCTTAGTTATTCCATATGTTCAAATACAATTTTTTAAAACGCCTATGAATTGAATTAAACAGCAATAAAATAATAATCATAGTTTTCATTAATTAATTTCAGTAATTTCATAATCTTCTGTGGTCAAAAAACAAGAAAGAAAAATTTAAAAGCTTTTTTTTAAAAGCTTTAACATTGGGTATAAGCATTATTATCGGTTTATATATGTGTATAGATATATATAATTACTACTTAATTAATATAATTAAAAGCTAATTATTTCCAGAAGAAAAAGAAACATAAGGACTCGGAAAATCTTCAGAAATTGTGAATAAACATGTTAATACATATAAACTCTTGCAATAAAAGCTTTTTCTGATGACCAAAGAGGTGAATAAATGCAATATTTCACAATAAAAGCTTTGTCTGATGCCCAAATAAGTGAATCGATGCAATATTTCACAATAAAAGCTTTGTCTGATGCCCAAAAAGGTGAATGAATGCAATATTTCACAATAAAAGCTTTGTCTGTTGCCCAAATAAGTGAATCGATGCAATATTTCACAATAAAAGCTTTGTCTGATGCCCAAAGAGGTGAATCGATGCAATATTTCACAATAAAAGCGTTGTCTGATGCCCAAAGAGGTGAATCGATGCAATGTTTCACAATAAAAGCTTTGTCTGATGCCCAAAAAGGTGAGTCGATGAAATGTTTCACAATAAAAGCTTTGTCTGATGACCAGAAAGGTTAATAGATGAAATATTTCACAATAAAAGCTTTGTCTGATGCCCAAGTAAGTGAATTGAAGCAATATTTCACAATAAAAGCTTTGAATCGATGCAATATTTCACAATAAAAGCTTTGTCTGATGCCCAAAAAGGTGAATGAATGCAATATTTCACAATAAAAGCTTTGTCTGAAGCCCAAATAAGTGAATCGATGCAATATTTCACAATAAAAGCTTTGTCTGATGCCCAAAGAGGTGAATCAATGCAATGTTTCACAATAAAAGCTTTGTCTGATGCCCAAATAAGTGAATCGATGCAATATTTCACAATAAAAGCGTTGTCTGATGCCCAAAGAGGTGAATCGATGCAGTGTTTCACAATAAAAGCTTTGTCTGATGCCCAAAAAGGTGAGTCGATGAAATGTTTCACAATAAAAGCTTTGTCTGATGACCAGAAAGGTTAATAGATGAAATATTTCACAATAAAAGCTTTGTCTGATGCCCAAATAAGTGAATTGAAGCAATATTTCACAATAAAAGCTTTGAATCGATGCAATATTTCACAATAAAAGCTTTGTCTGATGTCCAAAAAGTTGAATTGATGAAATATTTCAGAATAAAAGCTTTGTCTGATGTTCAAAAAGTTGAATTGATGAAATATTTCAGAATAAAAGCCTTGTCTGATGCCCAAAAAGGTGAGTCAATGAAATATTTCACAATAAAAGCTTTGTCTGATGCCCAAATAAGTGAATCGATGCAACATTTCACAATAAAAGCACCAGTAGTTCTGCGTGTATACTCCGTCTGTGTTTCACTGAAGCTGTGTTTTGTGTGAATGAATCAAACCCTCACTCCAGTTGTTGTCGCCACAGATGTAGCCCGCCGGCTTGGCTTCGCCTGTGAAGTACTGAACAGCTCCGGCACATCTGGATCCATCCAGCTTGAATTTGACCACATCTGGAAGTCCACACACACACACACACACACACACACACACACACACACAGCTGAGGCTTGTCTGTGGAGATGCTCAGTCGTCCAGGTCCTGGTCGTCCTCATAGTTTCTGGACTTGCTTGAGTCTCTAGAAACTTTCCAGAGAGTTTCTAGAGACTCAACAAGCCCAGAGGCTACGACTGAAACTAGGAGGACGACCGAGGGTTTCTTTTTGTGACGCTCTGAACCTCACTTGAGCACTTGATCTTCTTCACGGTGTGTTTGGGGTAGTAGCTGATGTTCCATCCGGGAGAGTCGCAGCCCCACAGCTCGCTCTCGTTCCCTTTGCACTTCACCTCGTTGAGCCACACCAGGCTGCCCGGGGGCCTCCAGGCTTCCTGGGCCCCGTCCTTCACGGGCTCCCCGCAGTGGGTGCTGCTGCAGACCACCTTCTCGGTGCTGCTGCTCCAGGACTGGTCTCCCACCAGCCCCCACTGGCCCTTGTAGCGGACCTCCACGTGGCCTTGGCAGGGGTTGGTTTTGTTCCGTAGAACCAGCCTGGGAGGACCTGCAGGGCGGACGGTTGGAGGTGACTGAGGTTAGGAGGTGACTGAGGCTGCTGTCAGCGTGTTTCTGACCTACTTTTCACAAAACGCATCGACATGACATTTATAAAAACTCGCGTGAGGTTCCCTTTCAGAGCCTCACTTCTTGTTCGCTGTAATTTATTGCTCATGTCTCTGAGGTTTCATCCGTCGACTGGTTCGAGTTCCAGTGAAAGGAGGACAGAAAGGCTCCGTCTGAGTCCTGAAGGTTGGGATTTCTCCCATCGCAGCTTCATTTAAAGTAAAAAACAGTAAAAATGCATCAAGCGCTTGTTGGAGACTTTATTTATTTGCTTCTCCATGTGTTTTTTAACGTATTAGGAAATTAATAAAGTTTTAAAAATCATTTAAATGATATTAATAATTATTTTTTATTATTAAATTTGGCCGCTACAAATTAATAAATGAGTAAAATAACATTTATACCCATAAAATCTATTTTTTTTAGCTTTTTTTTTTTTTTTTACATTAGGAGACTGTTAGAATTCATCTGCAAATGCATTTTAATTTCACAAATATATTATTTCTATTAAATTGATTAAAGTAAAGCTTCACACAGCGTCAATTTTTCTGAATTTATATCTTTTTTAAAAAAAAAATGATTTATTAAATTTGAATATTGATAATTACATTTCATGCGATCATTTCTGGCTAAAGGCTGATGTGACATTAAATAAAATTAGAAACCTGTAAGTTTGTGTAAGAATAAAATAAAAATTAAAATAATAAAAAAGAAGGAATCAGGTTTTAGTTTTTACAGAAAAACACTGTTCAGATATATTTTTTAAATTTTCCTTTATTTTACAAATATGTTGTTTCAACATAACAGATGAAATTCAAGTTTTATATATTTTTAAATGTATATATTTTCAATTATACATATTCTCCATATTAATAATTCAGTTCATAAACATTTTGGCTAACGGTGGATTTAAATGTTGACGACTGACAGAAACATTTCTACAAGCTTCAAATTTAAATTGTTAAAAAAGAAAAATCTGCTTTTTAATTTTTTTAAAATTTTTTTTACAACAACAGACTGTTAAATTTTGCAGATCTATTTCCTGTCTACATAATTAATATCATACATGTTGTTTATGTTAATAAGTCAGTTCATGGACATTTCGGCTAAAGATGCTAAACTGAGTTTCTGCTTTGCGTAAAGAGACGTTTGACATTCGTCCACCAAGTGTGTTCTTTCTATTTAATAGATTAAATTAATAAAAAAAAGTATAACTCTGCAAATATATGTCTGAACTGTATATGTGTGTTTTATTGATGTGAATAATTCTGTTAATGAACGTTTTGGCTAAAGGTGAATTTAAAAGTTCAAGTTATGTTAAAACCTGTCCGTTAAATTTAAATGTTTTTTAAAAAATTAGCTTTTTTTTATTTTACAAATTATTTTATAAATTTATTTTAATTTATTAAAAATATTTTATTCAAAAGATGAAATTATTAAAATTAAATTAATTAATGCTGCAAATCTATTTCAGAATCTGTATGTTTAATATTCTAAATGTTATTTATGTTAATAATTCAGTTCGTTAAACTAAAGAAGCTGAACTGAGCTTCTGTTTGGCATCAAAAGTCCGTTCATATACATCCACAGCATTTAATTATTATTTTTAAAAACATGTTCCTTCTATTTAATAAATCATTAAATGAAGTATAATACTGCAAATATATGTCTAAATTTTTTTTTATTTGTAATTATATGTGTGTGTTACTGATGAGAATAATTACATTCATAAACATTTTGACTAACGGTGCATTTAAAAGTGTACGACTGACAGAAATTAATGTTTTATGGAAATAATCTTAAAAATCTGTTAACTTTTATCAGCATCACATTTAAATTTTTTAATTTTTTAAATTTTTTTAAAACAATAAGAGACAATTAAAATACATTTGCAAGTTTATCTTAATTTGTTAAAAATGTCCAATTTATTTAAAAAAAATTAAAAAGTAAATTATTAATACATTTAATTATTTTTTAATAAATTAAAATTATTAAAATATATTTCAAAATGTATATATTTAAAAATATTTTAGAGTCTAACCTGAGCTTCCTTTTTCCATAAAAATACAGTCGAGACACATTCAGAAAATTAAATGAATTTCACAGATGTGTTCGTTTTAGGTTAAAGTCAAGCTTTTTCTTGGCGTCTCCGTTCTGTCAGCTGTGCCTCATTTTCTGCTGAAGTCTGAAAAGAATTAACATCACAGAAGGTTTCCAGGTCGGCTTCTGGGTTCGTTTTTAGTACAAATCAACACCTGCATGGTTTCACCCTCCAAAACCATCAAACCTCGACCCAGATTTTGCCACCGAGAGGCTGTTTGTTTGTTTGGTTTCACATTTCAGCCTGGACCAGGACCAGAACCAGAACCAGAACAGACTCGAGCAGACATGCATTCAGACACTGAGCCACTTGCCTTGAGAGAACACCGACACGACGTGGGCGACGTGGAGCAGCAGGAGGAGCAACATCATCAGCACAGACCAGGACCAGACTCTGGAGGAGGCTGGAGATGCTCTGAGCTTTATAGATGCTGGACAGGCCGTCCCCCTTCACCACCCTCTGAATGTGGTCTGAGGATGGAGGAAGAGACGCTGAACTGACACCGAGGCCTCTTTAAAGGAGGATTTAGAGCAGAAAACATGGAGTAAAAATACAAATATTAAAGTAAATGAAGGTTTGGTTTGAATTAGTCAGAACATGTGACAGACACAGAAGGTCCTCATACAACCTGCACATTTTTATTAATTTATTTAACCTGACTGACTGCTGATGAAGTGTGTACGTATGTTTTTTAACTTAAATTAAATTTTATTCTAGACTTAGAAATAAAAACATAAGAGTAAAAGTATGTAAAAGTACAAAAATAATAAAATAATGATAAATATAAAAAGGATATAAAACTATTTACACATGATGATGATGATGACGATAATAATAATAATAATAATAATAATAATAATAATAATAATAATAATAATATTAAAAATAAAATAAAATATTATTATTATTATAAATATTATACCCAGGGATGTGGACTTTAATTCTAATTATTTTTGTATTTACATGTTTTTAATAAATCATTTATTATAAAATTTTGCTTTTTTCTTTTATTCTGCACTTGGAAATAATACAATATAAATAAAAGTCCCTATAAAATAAAAATAATAAATACAAAAAGCATAAAAAATAGACTTTAAATATTTACACATTATAATAATAATAATAATTATTATTATTATTATTATTATTTAAAATGTTATACCAATGGATGTGGACTTTAATTCTAATTATTTTTGTATTTACATGCAATTAAATAAATTATTTATTATGAAGATTTGCTTTTTTTTCTTTTATTCTGCACTTGGAAATAAAAATCTAGGAATAAAAATATAAAATAATAACTTTTTAAAAATAAAAAAAAAGGTATTTAATATTTGCACATTATTATTATTATTATTATTATTATTATTATTATTATTGATGTGGACTTTAATTGTAATTATTTCTGTATTTTTAGTACAATCACATTTCTCGTAAATCATTTGTTTTAAATGCACCACATGTGATGCATAAAGTCTTAAGGCGCTATAAATAGATTTTTTTTTAGCGTCTGTGCGCCTTCGTCTTAAATCTGATAAAGAATGCAGATAAGATCACTTCTTTTCACACGGCAACTCGTAGATTCTTTTTTTATTTATGTGCTTTTGATCAATTTTGCCGCCGAATTCAGTTTAAGATGAAAATGGTCGAGTTAAAATTTGAATTTAAATCTAAAACCATTCAAATATAACCAGAAAATGCCTGATTATTAGAGAATTACTTTAATTTGGATTTAATTCCTAACTTTTTCCATCACACATGTCAGAAAACACACAGAACCGACACCATTAACATGACTGGAAGCTTGTTGTCTTTAATAAAGTTCAGTCATTTTAACATCTGACAGATTTTCATCCTTAAAGACGTCGACTTCCTTCCAAAGGGCAGCGAACCTGAAGTCTTTAAGGAAACCCAAAATGTCACGAGAGAAATGTCAAGTTATTAATGTTCTCAGGAAGGTGAGATCAAATTACCGAGAAGAGGAGGAAAGAAACGAACCTTTATCAGGAGAAAGCATCTCGAGAGCAGAGAGAGATAGTGGCTGGAAAAAACAGAACGACTTCCTCTGGTGAAGAAAGACGACTTTAAAAGACACGAAGGAGAAGTTTCTAAAAGCTTCATCAGCTCAGATGAACCAGAAACACACTCGGCTTCATTTAATGCAGAAACTCTCCCAACACAAAGCTCCAGACGTCACCTGAACATCACTTTAAACGCCTGAATTCATCGTTTTAAACATGATTTAAAGCTCAAACACTGAGACTGGATAATATGTCACCAAAGAAAGCAAAATTAGAGAGAAATGTCAGGTAAAAAATGTAAATAAATCTAATTCCTGCAACAGAAACAGCCTATTATGACCATTATGACTATACATGGTTATATGTGTCTGACTTTACTTTCATAAAGGCCGCAGTTCTACTCAGGATGAAGCAGTTCTATGTTGTTGAGATGGTATTTATAAAATGACGCTGATGATCCCTCAGAAAAACTATTAAAGTCATTGATGATGTTGATTTATTTTATTACAATTAATAAAATAGAATAGAATAGAATAGAATAGAATAGAAATACTTTATTTATCCCAGGTCTGGGAAATTATTCAAATAGAAATAACAAATAATACAATTTATTATGCATTTTTAAAATATGTATTTAACCCCTTTAGTTCTCACCTTTTTTTTTCTTCTAAATTTTAGTCTCAACAGACATCCACCTGATGCATAAGAGAGCACTGGGAGACTTCTGAAAAATACAGTAAAATAAAATAAAATAAAGTAAAATTGAATAAAGTAAAATAAAATAAAATTAAATTAAATTAAATTAAATTAAATTGAATTAAATTAAATTAAATTAAATTAAATTAAATTAAATTAAATTAAAATGAAATGAAATGAAATGAGATTAGATGAGATTAGATTAGATTAGATTAGATTAGATTAGATTAGATTAGATTAGATTAGATTAGATTAGATTAGATTACACTGCTTTCGCCTGAGTCGGCTGGGATCGGCTCCAGCTCCCCCGAAACCCTACAGAGGATTAAGTGGTGAATAGATAATAGATAGATGGATGGAAATTCAATTCAATTCAATTCAATTCAATTCAATTCAAGCATATTAAATTAGATTAAATTAAATTAGATTAAATTGAATTAAATTAAATTAAATTAAAATGGAGTAAATTAGATTTTAAAAACATTAAAGTAAATTGCAAAAACACTGAATTAAATTAAATCAAATTAAATTAAATTAAATTGTAAAAACATTAAATCAAATTAAATTAATTTAATTATATTAAATAGCAAATAAATAAAAATAATAAACTACCTTTTTTTGTATAGCCCATTTCAAAACTGGTACTTTACAAAAAAAACCAAACAAACATGTAAAACAAAGACAATAAACATTTTAAGGCCAAAAATAAAACATTAGAAAACACATCAAGTTTTTAAATCATTCTGGTGGGTTATTATTATTATTATTTTTATTTTTATTATTATTATTATTTTGATTATTATTATTATTGTTGTTGTTGTTGTTGTTGATAATAATAATAATAATAATAATAATAATTCCACCCCAACAGTAAAACCATGAAGCTTTTAGCAGCAGCTGAGTCTCTGGTCTGAGCCGTCGACATGCAGAACAAAAGCTTCAGTGATGTCGAGTGGAGCGAGATAAATAACACCAACAGTCTTCTCTCATCTTTACCACCAGGTTAATGAAAACTCCAGCACAGAAGGACACATGAATTAGAGATGATAAAGCTGTTGTCACATAATGTCAGAAATGAACATTAACGTTCTGTTTCGTCCCAAATACAGTTCAAATCTATGAAATCTGAAGCTTTTTTTTTTAACAACAGGCTGCTTTAAAAAACCCTAAAAGTTCACACGACACTTTAAGGACGTTAAAAATAGTGTTGTTTGGACATTTTTACTATTTTTAAACGTGAATTATTACCATTCTAGTCATTATGGGTCCATTTATTGACTGGAACTTGTCATAAGATGCTGCCTAAACTTGTTCTTTATCCTTTGTTCTTTATAAATACTAATCAGAATCTCTGCTCTGCATCACGAGGATTGAAGACGTGTTTTTAAATTCATGGTGCCTGTTTATTACAGGTAACAGGTAATGCTGGTTACCGTGGCAACACTATGTTAGTGGAGAACACAGGTACGTTTTAAACCTCCCATTCTACTGACTGCTACTAGATGAAATCGTAGCGTAGAAACTGAGTCAGACAGCAGCTGCCGGGGCTTGTGCTCTACTTGGGGTCGGGTCGGACTCGTCTCCTGGATGTGGACTGAGGTCACAGCTGCAACCTGAAAAACAAAACAGGGCCGCGGCTTCGTCGCTTCACACAGGATCGACCACACCGAGCTGCAAAACGCACAGAAAGACCCTTTAAAAGCTGCTCTAATGCTCCTTTTAGTTGGTTACTGCAGGACGTTTACCTTTAGATCCTTTTGATTGAATGTTCTGCTTTATTTTGCATTAATTCTCCCTTTTATTTGTCTTATTTTACCTTTTTATTCTCTTTTTTTTTGCACCAGTCAGCCACAACATTCATATTTCTTGTGATCATCAGTCCTGAATGTGTAAGAGCTGCTTTAATTGTTGTAATTATCAAGCTATAAGTCACTTTTTTTAACCTTTTAAATACTGTTAGGTTGGCTTGTTTGCTTTTTATTTAAGCTAATTGTGATTTTTAAGCTATTTAATCCCATTATAATTGGTTTTATTTTGCTCTCATGTGCAGTTTTTGGTGCTTTTTATTGCATGAAATGTGGTATTTAAGTAAAACTACCATTGCCCTGATTAATGGCTGATAACACTCAGTATAATGTCGTGTTTTTGTATTTCTCTGTTGTGTTTTACAGCAATTATAACTCCAATTATAACAGTTTGCTCAAACAACACAGTTACAGTGATATAAAACATCCTCATGAGAGAAGTTATAGTAATATTATAATACAACCAGAGCATTAATTAATGTATGAAAAGTGATTCTAAATGCTTCTTCTAGTGGTTTAAAGTGAACAAACAGCAGATCACAGGATGAGATGAGACACGTTGTCGTCGGAACGCTTTCAGAACGTGTCGCCATTTTAACCGACTTATAAACGTTCTTTATTCGTTTTGTGCCATAAATAATTCACAGTGTGGAGAAATTCTTTAAAAGGAAAAGACAGATTAGAATAAAACAATAACAGGTGTAAAATTCCACAATTATGACATTTAGGAATTTAAAATAAATATAAAATGAACGTGTCAAATCCATGCATGTGAAGAAAACTTATTGCCTTAAGTTTATCATCAGAAGCTTGATCCTAAATTATTTTAATTAATTTCAATGCTGCAGTTTTCAGTCTAAAACCTTTTAACCTATTGAGGTAATTATTATTACTGTTGACAGTGAAATATGATCCGTGGCTGAGTGTTAAGTTAAGTTAAGTTAAGTTAAGTTAAGTTAAGTTAAGTTAAGTTAAGTTAAGTTAAGTTAAGTTAAGTTAAGTTAAGTTAGGTTAAGTTTAATTAAGTTAGGTTAGGTTAGGTTAAGAGAAGTGAAGTGAAGTGAAGTGAAGTTAAGTTAAGTTAAATTAGGTTAAGTTAGGTTAAGTTAAATTAAGTCAAATTAAGTTAGGTTAAGTGAAGTGAAGTGAAGTTAAGTTAAATTAAGTTAAGTTAAGTTAAGTTAAGTTAAGTTAAGATAAATTAGGTTAAGTTAAGTTAAGTTAACTGAAGTTAAGTTATGTTAAGTTAGGTTAGGATAGGTTAGGTGAAGTGAAGTGAAGTTAAGTTAAGTTAAATTAGGTTAAGTTAGGTTAAGTTAAATTAAGTCAAATTACGTTAGGTTAAGTGAAGTGAAGTGAAGTTAAGTTAAATTAAGTTAAATTAACTGAAGTTAAGTTATGTTAAGTTAGGTTAGGTAAGATTAGGTTAGGATAGGTTAGGTGAAGTGAAGTGAAGTGAAGTGAAGTTAAGTTAAGTTAAGTTAAGTTAAGTTAAGTTAAGTTAAATTAGGTTAAGTGAGGTTCAGTTAAATTAAGTTAAATTAAGTTAGGTTAGGATAGGTTAGGTTAAGTTAAGTTAAGTTAAGTTAAGTTAAATTAGGTTAAGTTAAATTAAGTTAGGTTAGGTTAAGTTAAATTAGGTTAAGTTAAGTTAAGTTAAGTTAAGTTAAGTTAAGTTAAGTTAAGTTAAGTTAAGTTAGGTTAAGTTAAGTTAAATTAACTGAAGTTAAATTATGTTCAGTTAGGTTAGGTGAAGTGAAGTGAAGTGAAGTGAAGTTAAGTTAAGTTAAGTTAAGTTAAGTTAGGTTAAGTTAAGTTAAATTAAGTTATGTTAAGTTAAGTTAGGTTAGGTTAAGTTATATTTACTTTGGTTTACTTTATTTATGTTTATTTTATTTCATTTTAGTTTATTTGTGTTTATTTAATTTCATTTTTTAAATTTGCATTTAATTTGATATCATTCATTTAATTCTGATTTAGTTTTTATTAGTTTAGTTTGGTTTGTTTTATTTGTGTTTATTTAATTATATTTATTTTTATTTAATTTAATTTTAGTTTACTTTATTTGTGTTTATTTCATTTCACTTTTTAAATTCGTATTTGATTTGATTTGATTAATTGAATTTAATTCTAGTTTTGTTTATTTCATTCATTTTTATCTTATTTATTTATTTTTGTTTTATTATATTTTAGTTTTTGTTTCTTATTTATTTTGTTTACATTTAATTTGATTTGATTAATTTGATTTTAGTTTAGTTTATTTGTCTTTATTTTATTAATTTTTTAAAATTTGATTATTTTCATTTTATTTTATTTTTGGTTTAGTTTATTTATAAAAAAAAATATTTTATTTTATTATAATTTAATTTGATTAATTTCATTTTCTTTTCTTTTATTTCATTTTAGTTTAGTTTGTTGATCAGCAGAGCGTCATGAACATGATTACAGACTATAACCTTCTGAAGCCACATCACAGGACGTGATCGTACGATGCCGTTAACAAACAATACGTGATAAATACAGAAGACGTACGACGTTGTTCTGACTGTTCTATTCCTGTCTGATACAATAATTCAACAAAGTGTGAATGTATTAAGTTCCCCTTATAGAAAATCTAAAAATAAGAGCTGTGAGGTGCCTTCGACTTCCTGGTGAGCATTAGCTCTCTCAGCGAGGCGTCTGACTTCCACGGGAGGGTCTTGACCACATGTTTCAGATTTATCGGCGACGCGATCACAGATGAGGAGGAACCGACTCCAGCAGCAGCCCGAGACGAGCTGAGCTGAGCAGAAAGCCGACCACAGGGCCTCCCGGGTTGACTTTCTGAGAGCAGATCCTCTATCTGGGCAGGAAGCAGTGATCTCACCCCCGATGTGTTCACAGGAAACATGAAAGAGCTCGTTTAAAATAAAACTAGACAGTTATTTAGAATGTCAGAGGAAATCCATGGATGTTAATAACGTCTGTTCTGAGCTAAGCTAAAGGTGTGACATTTATACAA
Source organism: Dascyllus trimaculatus (assembly GCA_024666655.1). Lineage (NCBI taxonomy): Eukaryota > Metazoa > Chordata > Actinopteri > Pomacentridae > Dascyllus > Dascyllus trimaculatus. The sequence continues at coordinate 32,376,152 of CM045452.1, forward strand.
GCTACCAGTGGAGACTCAGCGTTGATTTACTGACTCCCACACTGGAGCAGATGTTCATTTGAAAACCCATCCAGTTCTTCATTGTCAACACAGCAGATGAAGATGTTCCGGGAAGACGTCCGACTGAAGAGACACTTCTAGCCTTTAAGGAGGAACTCGTCAACAGTCGTCTTGAGTTTCCAATCACTCCTTAAACTCTGAAACCCAGAAGTCTTTGTTGGGAAAAAAACAGCAATGCATTTTGGTTCTTTCATAGGTTTATTGGTAAACGGTCTGCACTTATATAGCGCTTTTCTCTACCTTAGTGGTTCCAAAGCGCTTTACAGTGTGTTTCCAATGGCGACAGAGCTGCCATGCAAGGCGCTAATCTACCATTGGGAGCAACTTAGGGTTCAAGACACTTCAGCATGTGGAGGGGAGGGATCGAACCGCCAACCTTGCGATCGGTGGACAACCCACTCTACCACCTGAGGCACAGCCGCCACCTTATTAAAGGTCTTCTGGAAATATGACAAACTCTTCTGGGTCATAAATCTACATACAGCATTAGTAATATTTGGTTAAACGTCAGTTTCCACCTCAGTTGGGTTCTTCTGGTTTCCGTCTACAAGCTTTTGGTTTATCTCTGACTCCTCTGGACAGAATTGGTTCAGTCCAACTAAATGTGTCGTCTCCATGACTCAGACTTGTTTCTTCATCAGTCCACAGGTTCTTGATGGTTTAAGTCAGGACTTTGGGGGGACCAGTCTAAGACCTTCATTCCAGCCTGATGGAACCATTTCTTTTGGGCTCATTGTCTTGTTCAAACACCCAACTGTGTCCAAGATCAACCTTCTGATGATGGTTTTAGGTTTTAATCCTCCTCCTTCATTGTTCCATTGACTTTATGTGCAGCTCCAGTTCCACAGAGCATGATGCTGCCACCTCCATGCTGATGGTAGGTCTGGTGTTGTTGGGGTTAAAAAAAAGTCCCACCAAAGACAGTCTGAAACCAGTCCTTAAAAAGTCAAATACCAGTGCAAAATCGGGACCGAAACCAAACCCAAAAAATCCAAGACCCCCCCAAAGACAATCTGAAACCAGTCCTAAGCCAGGGCCAACTTTAAATCACATTAAAAACCAGGTCCCAAACCAGCCCAGAACCAAGACTGAGATCAAACAAGAACCTGTCCCAAGAAGGTCCAAACCCAGTCCAAAATACAGTCTGAAATGAGGCCAGAAGGACTTCTAGAAAGCCCCAGAGCATGATGCTGCCACCTCCATGCTGGATGGTAGGTCTGGTGTTGTTGGGGTTGAAGGCCTCACCTTCTCTCCTCCAGTCTTTGTTCCATCTGACCTCAGAACTTTCCTCCAGAAGGCCTTTTCTTTGTCCATGTGATCAGTGGAGCTTTAAGGTTCTGCTTCTAGAGGAAGAACTTCCTTCTTCATGGAGCCTCTCAGCTCATGTTGATGTCCAACCCTGTGGACACTGACAGCTGTGTTCCAGCAGCTTCTGGTTCATCCAGACCTGCTTCCTGCTGGTTCCTGGTTGACTCTTGACCATCCTGACCAGGTGTCTCTCAGCAGCAGGTGGTAGTTTGTGTTTCCTTCCTGATGGTGGCAGCAACACACCTGGACCATGAACTTTATACTACAAACAGATGATTCTAGGATGTGAAGCTGCTTTGAAACGGCTCCAAGTGTTGTTCAAGTCAATGATTTGCTTCCTCAGATCTGTACTCAGCTCGTCAGACTTTTCCATTGTAGCAGTTGTGGGTTCTATTTAAATTGGCTCAGAGGAGTCAGCAGCTGTAGTCAAACATAATCACTCACCAGAAGGTAAGAAGCCATGAAACAAAGAAAACGTGATTAACGCAACTTTCTACATCACAAAACTGATCATTCAAGTTTCTTGTTTTTTGCTTTTTCAGGTCTTTGCTGAGCTCCTCAGACTTTCCCACTGTAGTGTTTGAGTCTAATTAGTGGATCAAATGGACCCTATTTAAATTGGCTCAGAGGAGTCAGCAGCTGTAGTCAATTGTAGTCAATCAGGAGAAGTCACAAAGAAAATTTGATTAACACAATATTCCACATCATCAAAACTGATCATCAAAGTTGCTGAATGTATATTTGACCCATAATAAATCTATGAAAGAACCACGTTTATATAAACTCTTGTTCATGACTATGTCTGTAAAGACTATACTGTCATTATTAAAGTAAAATAGCCAGGAAATAACAAGACGCCCTCAAGTTGAAATGTTCCACTTGATAATGATCTGTTCTACTTATCAACAGACCAAATGGAAAACCAATGCGCTGGTGTTTCTAACTGGTCCTGTGGGTGTTAATTTCAAGCATTTGCACACTTTTTGCTGTTATAAATTTCATTCTAAATGGATAAAACTGCCTCTCAGTCTGCACTCAGTAACCCTAGAACATTATTTTGAAAAACCACCTGGTTTTGGGAGGTTTATCCCAGTTTTTATGGAGGATCCTGTGAAGCTTCCTTTAGCTGCTGTCTTCAGGCGTCTCCACTGATGTTGTGTCGGGTTGAAGCCCGGCCGGCGACAGTCAGAAAACATCAACGTTTCAGAGAACTTTAAAGATCTTTTTCCACAGAAAGCAGCTTTTTTTTTTCGCCATGCCAACAAAACTGGACAACAGCCCCACAATCACTCATTAAATACCTGAATTAATGACATCCATGCTTCATTTCTCTCAGTAATTGCGAGTTATATTTACCAGTTCATATTAATGGAATTAATTAACGTGCCCTGGACACAGATAAGGGCCAGAAAGTTAATTAATTTGTGCTCAAATTGATTACGAAGCCATTAGCTCCCAGTTATACGGCGACGAGCAGCAGGCCTGATGGTATCTGACTGAAACTCACAGTTCCACAACCACAGTAACTAATTAAATAAATAAATAGCTAAATAAAATAAATAAATGGATAAATAAATGAAACAATAAATAAATAAATGAAAGACAATATATATGAAACTAAATAAGTTAAATAATAAATAAATAGATGAATAAATGAAAGAATAAATAGATAAATAAATATATAAAAGAATATATAAGTAAATAAATAAATGAAAGAATAAATAAAAAAATGAAAGAAAATATAAATAAATAAATGAAAGAATGAATGAATATATAAGTAAATAAATAAATGATAGAATAAATAGATAAATAAATGAATGAATATATATGTAAATAAATAAATGATAGAAAAATGAATAAGTAAATGAATAAATAAATATATAAGTAAATAAATAAATTATGGAAAAAATAGATAAATAAATAAAATAATATATAAGTAAATAAATAAATGAAAGAATAAATAGATAAATATATATAAAATAATGAATAAATAAATAAGATAATAACTAGATACATAAATAAATAAAAAAGTAAATAAATGAAATAATAAATAGATACAAAAATAAATAAATGAATGACAGAAGAGATAAATAATAAAAAAATAAATGACAGATTAAATTAATAAGCAAATACATGAAAGAACAAATAGATTACTAAATAAATAAATACATGAACAAATAAAAAAATATGTGAAAGAACAAATAAATAAATAAATAAATAGGTAGATAAGTAAATAAATAGAACTACTGTCTTGTGGCAGAGAAAAAAAATTACAAATAAAATTAAATTAAAGGCCTTTTTCTGATTTTTCACGACCTGCAGGATTCCTGTTTACAGTAATTTAAAAAAATAAATGTAAATCAAATCTAACGCTGAAAATAGTTTGACCCAAATAAAACAATAGAATAAAATAAAATAAAATAGAAATGTACTCCTCTTTTAGTAAAGTTGGCACAAACAATAATCAGGAAATAAAACACATTCATGTAAATCTTCAGCAGGGCGTCGCTATAAACAGGGAAGTGGACTCAGAATTTCCTGCACTGTTATTATTCTGCATATTTCACATTTTAGAGATCCAGGATGAAACACAGGACGGACTTTTTGCTTCTTAAAGGTCGACACAAATGGAGGTTAAACTCTTAACAGAGAACCCAGACCACCTGCCTTTAACAGGCTGCCCTGTAATAAAACATCAAACTGTTCATCTTGACAGCCTCCTCATGTTCTTACCGCTCTTCAAGCCTAAAGCTAACTTTATCCAAACCTTAAACCAGTTCTTCATCCAAAAATATCTGTCATTTCCTCTATGTGGACCTGCTTTTGGGTCTATTTACCGAGTTCCCAGCAACTCCAGCACCAAAACACTGTCATATATTAGACAACAAGGCAAATTTCAATCCTTAAAATACATTTTATAGCCTTAATTCATATTTTAAATGTCTATTTGGGGTTGTGATCTCATGGATTGTGCCTCAGAGATGACAACAGCTTATTCTGAACATGTAAATAAGGTCATATGACTCATTATGTTTCCATGCAGTTGGCAGATTTCTCACTTCACTTCACTTCTTGAGTTAACACTGAATAATGTGCCAAAGCTGCGTATCTCAGTGGAAAAACACACCACTCATTACTCCGTATATTACACTTTATTTTGTTAGGAAAAACACATTTTACGTTTACGCTTATACTGTTTTTTTTTTTTTAACTTATTGTTCATGTTTTTCGGTAATTTTTTAAAAACTTATATTTCTTTTCTTAGGTCATATTTTTTTTATACTTATGCTTATATTTTTAGGCCATATTTTTCTACATATGTTTATATTTGCAGGTCATTTTTTTGGCTCATGTTTATATTTTTAGGACTTTTTTTTTAAATTTATTTTTTTACTCATGTTTATAGTTCTAGGACATATTTTTTAAAATTATTTTTAGGTGATTTTTTAAACTTATATTTATATGTATAGGTCATTTTTTAATTTATGTTTATATTTTTAGGACATTTTTTTAACATATTTTTATATTTTTAGGACTTTTGGAACTTTTATTTATAATAATAATAATAATAATAATAATAAGTCCTTTTTTAATACTTATATTTCGATTTTTAGGTCATATTTTTTAACTTATATTTATATTTTTAGGACATTTTTAAACATATTTTTAGGACTTTTTGAACTTTTATTTATGTTTTTATGACATTTTCTTTTTTTAATTATTTATATTTTTAGGTCATTTTTTTAATACTTCTTATATTTCAATTTTTAGGTCATATTTTTTTAACTCATATTTATATTTTTAGGACATATTTTTCTAAACTTATGTTCATATTTTTAAGTCATATTTTTTTTACTAATATTTATATTTTCAGGTGATTTATTTTTACTTATATTTATATTTTTAGGTCATTGTTACGGCCACTGGGATCAGTGGGCCGTATTTCTTTTGTGGGGGCCTTGTAATAACTGTGTTTGTGAGCCCAGCTGTGGCTGACCGGGGGAAACACTGCTCCAGGAGCCTCAGCTGAAAACCATCTGGCCTGATTAGCTGAGCTGAGGACCTGATCTGAAGCAGCCCGTCTCCCTGTCTCCGGACCTGCCGGATTGGACCACCGCTTGGCTCCCTCCACCTCCAGCCAATCCGCTGCAGCCTCTTCACACCTGAAGACCTGAAAAGCTTCAACCAACCCTCAGTTGTGGCGACAGGGATTTAATGTGACCTGTTTGCTCTGGTGCCTCATGTGTGTGATTCTGTGTGTTCGTTTGTCTTAGTGAAGACTTTTTGGTGGCCTCGGTTAACCCCTGCATTAGTTTAGGGACAGCATTAGCATCATTTTTTATTTATAGTTATATTTATAGGACATACGTTTAACATATTGTTTATATGTAAGACTTTTTTTAAACTTTTATTTATATTTTTAGGTAATTTTTTATTTATATTTATTTTTTTCAGTAATATTTTTTTTACTTATATTTATATTTTTAAGCCATGTTTTTTCCACTAATATCACCTAAAAATATCTATATTTTTAGGTGATTATTTTTACTTTCATTTATATTTTTAGGTAATTTTTTTATTTATATTTATTTTGGGTCATTTTTTTAAACTTATGTTTATATTTTTAAGTCATGTTTTTTCCACTAATATTTATATTTTAGGTCATATTTCTTATATTTTTATTTTTAGGACATATTTTTCTAAAGTTATGTTTATATTTTTAAGCCATGTTTTTTCCACTTATATTAATATTTTTAGGTCTTTTTTTTTTAACTTATGTTAATTTTTAAGTCATGTTTTTTCCACTAATATCTATACTTTTAGGTGATCATTTTTACGTTTATTTATATTTTTAGGTCATTTTTTTAAACTTATGTTTATATTTTTAAGTTATGTTTTTTCCACTAATGTTTATATTTTTAGGTCATATTTCTTAATTAGATTTTTATTTTTAAGACATATTTTTCTAAACTCATATTTATATTTTTAGGTGATTTTTTTTTTTTTACTTTTATTTATATTTTCAGGTGATTTTTTTTTTTAACTTATGTTAATTTTTAAGTCATGTTTTTTTTCCACTAATATTTATATTTTTAGGTCATATTTTTTACTTGTATTTATATTTTTGAGACACATATTTTATACTTATGTTCATAGTTTAGTTCTTATTTTTTCGCTCACGTTCATATTTTTAGCACATACTTACTACTGTTTATATTTCTCACTTTGAATGGGAGCCACAGTAACGTGAGTAATTTCCTCTCTGGGATCAATAAAGTGTTTGTGACTCTGATGCATGTAGACAGACGTCCAGATACACAGCAGCCTGTTTTCACCACTAGGTGGCAGAAGCAGACAACAGCTGTGAACTAGAGTCTCAACAGAAGAGGAGGTGGAGATTTAACAGAATGATAATAATTAGTGACACAAAAATGATAAATTTATGGGGGAAAGTGGATAAAAATGAAAAATAAATCATTTCTATGTGTTTACTTCTACCATTAAAACCACTATAAGTCTAAACATGCAGCAGCCCAGGTGGATTTATTGCTGATTTATTATATTTATTACAGTTTTGCCTTAAACTTTTGTCATTCATCTCATTTTTCTGGACTTATGTTTGGTCCTGACCTGATTTCAACCCTGGTAAACCCACGCCGAGGGCTGCAGGGCTCCTTTATCAGTCGCCCCTGACAACATAAACACTGAGAACCCACTTCCCACGGCCACGGTGTGAGCTTAGTCCGGCCTCTTCCACCTGCAGGCTTCAGGACGGCGCCGCTCGTCCGGGTTGGGGAGGGTTCGGAGCCGCTGCAGTGAGGAATCAGCTGCATTGCGCTGAACCTGAAGCTCAGAGGTTCCAGTCTCTGATGTGTCCTGGTTTATTGAACACATGCGTCGCTGCTGCTGCTGCACTGCACTGGTTTACTCGTCCCAAACCACACAGCCCCTCCCAGCCAACGGCAACGATACACCTACTTCTGCATTTCTGAGCTCGTTGAGTCGCCTGTGAACAGCAAACTTTCAGCACATAAAGGTGAATTTAAAGACAGTTTAAGACCTTCTCTTTTCATAAATGGGAGCTGAAACCCCACATAGACATAGATACTCAATACTGTTCTGCAATGTTCTGAGGATGTTGTCATTGAGAACGTTCTTCTATAAAACGTTCCCACAATGTTCCATGATAACAAAGGAAGGATGTTCTCAACGCAACACTTTGAAAATGTTTTAAGAGCATCTTTAGAGAACTTTATCCTGCATTTAGGGAGAACCTTCTGGAATGAAAGAAAACTTCCAGCTGGAAACATTACCAGAACTTTCTCAGAACACTTTTAGAGCAAAAAAATTGTAGCTGGGCCCAGCAAACAGGGAACGTTACCTACAAGTTCTAGTAACGTTTGAAAGAAAACATTTTAATCTGATGTTTAAGGAACGTTTTAAGGATGTTTATCATTTTAAATAATGTTCCTGTGAGGTTAAAAGTGAACTAAGACAGAACGTTTTAACATTCAGAGGATGTCTGGAGGATGTTGTCAGATTATGTTCCATGAACGTTCTCAAACCAACATCAAAGAAATGTTTTCCAGATGTTATCGAGGCCTCAGAAGACAGAATGTGTTTCTATAAAACGTTCCTGTAATTTAAAATATTAGCAAAGGTGGAAAATTTTACCTGCAGTGTTCTGAGGATGTTTTGTGGACGTTGCTGTTGAGAATATTCCTCTATAAAACGTTCCCACAATGTTATATGATACAAAGGAAGAACGTTCCAAATGCAGCATCTGGGGAATGATTTAAGAAGATTTTTAAAGTGTATTTAGAGAACTTTATCCTGCCTTTAAGAAAAACATTTTGGGAACTCATGAAAAGTTCCAGCTTGAAACATTACCAGAACTTTCTCACAACATTTTTACAACAAAAAAATTCTAGTTGGGCCCAGCAAACAGGGAACGTTCCCACAACATTACAGACAAGTTCTAATAATGTTTGAAAGAAAACATTTTAATCTGATGTTTAAGGAACGTTTTAAGGATATTTATCATGTCTAATAATGTTCCTTTGAGGTTAAAAGTGAACTCAGACGGAACGTTTTAACATTCAGAGGATGTTTGGAGGAAGTTGTCAGATTATGTTCCATGAACGTTCTCAAACCAACATTCAAGAAATGTTTTCCAGATGTTATCGAGGCCTCAGAAGACAGAATGTGGTTTTGTAAAATGTTCCTGTAATTCAATATATTTTATAACATTTTACCTGCAGTGTTCTGAGGATGTTTTGTGGATGTTGCTGTTGAAAACGTTCTTCTATAAAATGTTCCCACAACATTACATGATAGCTTTAAAAAAAGGACGTTCTCAATGTAACATTTGGAAAATGTTTTAAGAAGATTTTTAAAGCATCTTTAGACAACTTTATCCTGCCTTTGAGGAGAACATTCAGGGAACTAAAACAAAACTTGGGCCCAGCAAACAGGGAACATTCCCATAACATTACCAACAAGTAACTAAGACGGAACATTTTAACATTCAGAGGATGTTTGGAGGATGTTGTCAGATTATGTTCCATGATAACTAAAGAAGAACGTTCTCAAACCAACATTCCAGACATGTTTTCCAGATGTTATCGAGGCCTCAGAAGACAGAATGTGTTTTATAAAATGTTCCTCTAATATGAAATATTAACAAAGGTGGAACATTTTACCTGCAATGTTCTGAGGATGTTTTGTGGACGTTGCCGTTGAGAACGTTCTTCTATAAAACGTTCCCACAATGTTACATGATGAGAAAGGAAGGACGTTCTCAGTGCAACATCTGGAGAACGATCACTGTTAGAGCGTCTTTCGAGAACTTTTTCCTGCCTTTAAAGAGAACATTCAGGGAACTAAATCAAAACCTCCCGCTGAAAACATCTCTAGAACATTGCAGAACTTTCTCCGGGAAGCTGATCTGATGCTGATCCGATAAGAATCCAGGTCGAGCATTTTATCATATTTTATTCAGCTGCTCTGTTGTGATTAAAACTGATCTCATCTAAAACCCATTTTGACAAATCAGCGTATCTCAGTCGGCTCGTCTGCAGGCTGAAGATTCACAGGTCACGTTTAATACAGCGGAGAAAACCTGCAGCTCTGAGGCCCAACATCTGTATCTCCATGTGAATCCCTGAGGTAATCATTAGTGAAGCGTCTGATTAAAAATGTGCATAAAAACTCCAACCTGAGGACCGATATTTGATGTTCTGCCGGCTGATTAATGCATATCAGGTTGGTTTATGCACACAGACGCTGGATGTATGCGCCTGTACGTCCTTCTGCTGCTGCTTCGATGCTCGTATGAGTATTTGAGGCCAAACAGAGCAGAGCATTGAGGATGCTACAAACAGCTTCACGAGGCTGAGGGTTGCAGGGTTTATTCCTCTCCGTCTGGTGGATGAAAGCCTTTCTGCCGGCACCAGAGCCCGACTCGTTGGTTTCCTGCTGTTTATTTGCTCCGTTTTGGGTGAAATAATAAGGCGGCAGCGACCAAACCAAACCGCTCAGCCGCGATGTTTCTCTGCTGTCTCCAAACTGAACTCATATCCTGTTGAGCTTCTCCCGCTTTATTCAATCCCAGCTCCTCCAGCCGGGATCTAAATGAGCATCTTCAGCGGCATGTTTGTCGTTACACGACACCACCGGAATGATTCCAATTAAGACTCTGTCCGACCCGACGCCAGGGACGGAGGAGGTGAAGGGACGACCATTAATCTCTGATTGCTAATTAGCGTGGATCTCCTCTGCAGGCCTCACAGCACAGCGTCTGAGTTTCCTCTCACTCGCGCTGGAAGTAACCGAGAGCGCTGCTCATCAGTCTAATTGCCCTTCAAGTCAATTTGTGCTAACAATGGTTCAGTAGTTTCCGCGGAGGCGTCGCTTCCTCGCCCCTTCCCCTCCGCTGTCACCGCTAGCCGACTCTATCTGTTGCCAAGACGGCTGAAGGTAAAATGGATTTTGCCGAGCGTCCGTCTAACCAGCAGGGTCGGAGGTCGGAGTGTTTCGAAACGCCTGGTGATGAAGGGAATAATCACCTGTTGAACCAAGAAGGTGATTTAGCTCATTACATGTCCGAGTTCGGCGGCTTTAAAGGGAAGATCTGTGGAGCAGAGCAGCAGCAGAACAGAGGACATAGCATCCTACAGAGGAGAGAGGCTTCTGTCAGCATGTTTGTTTATCCATAGACATTCATCTTTTTCCACTCACTACATCACGCTCCCACCTCCGTGCTTCACTGTCAGGACTATGCATTCACTGTGGTGAAGATGACCAGGTTCATATCAAACAGCGTTCTCCCAATTTTCCTCAGGCTCCTTTTCATGCACAAGTTTGATTTTTTTTTTCTTGGATGTCGTCCACAGAGGACAACGATGTGCAATGTGCCATCGTTCTGTCTGAGCTGCCACAAAACCTTGATTTCCACTTAAATCAGCGTCTGTGGTAAGACTGAAGCTCATGCATTCTGCTTTTCAGAGCTACATTATGAAAGTAGTCTTTGGCGTCATTCTAGAAGATGGACCACCGCAGCCATGATTAGTGGCACTACGGCTTCCTCTGTCCCTCCTGATTATTATTGTTGCTATAACTCTGTTTCTTCCTGTATCCTGTACCTGGCCGAGATAAAGAAGCTCGATTCCTTCTTCCATTGTTTGGTAGGTATTAAACAATGGCTTAGTGAAAATTCACTTCAGCTTAATTCAGGCAAAACTGAAACGCTTGTTGTCGCCCCTGATGTTTTAATTCCAGGGATCAAACAGTACCTTGGTGACTTAGGGCAGTCTGCTAAATCGAGCCTCAGGAATTTGGGTGTTTTCTTTGATAAAGACATGTCTCTAGTGCAGCACTGTAAGCAGCTGACAAGAAACTGTTTTTTTTCAACTAAGAAAAATCTCTACACTCAGGAAAATGGTCTCACGTAACGATCTGGAGCTCATTATTCATGCTTTTGTGTCATCACGTTTAGACTACTGTAACAGCTTGTTTTCATGTCTGAACAACAAGGAGCTTTCCAGGCTGCAACTTGTGCAAAACTCTGCAGCGAGAATTTTGACCCACACAAATAGGAGGACTCATATATCCCCTATTTTAAAGGAACTTCACTGGCTGCCTGTTTCCTACAGAGTCAAATTTAAGATTTTGGTCCTAACCTTTCGGGCCCTGCATGGTCAAGCTCCTTGTTATATCTGTGACCTGCTCCAGCCTTACTCCCCTGCGAGGGCTTTAAGGTCTGCGGATCAGAACCTGTTGAAGGTGCCACGCACTCGGTTTGCGACCAGAGGAGCCCGATCATACCAGGCTGTTGCTCCCAGGCTTTGGAATGATCTCCCGCTCTCTCTCCGCTCAGTTGCTTCTGCTGATGCTTTTAAAGCACAACTTAAAACCTTCTAGTTTGCCCAAGCATTTGCTTAGTTTTTTGGGGCTGCTTCGATCTCATTTTTAGTGTTGCCTATTTATGTGTTTTTAATTGTTCTATTTTATTCATGCTGTGAAGCACTTTGTGGCTTTCTGTCTGTGAAAGGTGCTATATAAATAAAATTTACTTACTTACTTACTTACTTACTTACATCTTTGTGAAGTCTCATAATCAGACTTTCAAAAAAAATCCTCTGACAACTGTTTTCCCACGTGGAGAGAACCTGGACCGGGTTAAAGCTAAAACACTATGTTGAACTGAAGCACGTGCTAATGTTAGCCACTATCCGTTATCTACTCTAATGCAGCCGCACTGGACGTTGTTCCGGAGCGAATAATAGACGTCGTGCAGCAGCAGCAGCAATAACATCCGTGAGTAGCTCCTAGAAACACAAAAACACTGCTAGCTTTAGCGTGGTCCAGTTCTAGTGGAAAAGACAACATGTGAGAGGCTTCAGAGGAGGTGGAAGGTCGGGAGAAGATGAGACTGAAACTAACAATAGCTGCAAAGGAACCGACAATAAAGACTGACATGAGGAAGCAGATTAAAAAAAGACTACCTGCAAAAACATCAGGTGAGAGACTGGAAACAGGTGTGTTACATTCCCTCTTTGGGTTTTTAACACCTGTGTTTTACTTTGAGGCGCCAGCAGCCGGCAAACGTTTAGTTTTACTGCCATCCGTTTCCAGGATTTGTTCTGGACGCCAGATATTTTAATTTCTCTGCCAAAAACTGATCTAATCTGATAGCGGCATTAGTTTCAGCTGGTTAAAAAGTGACCAGCTGGTGCGTCTGAATCCAAGGACCTGTTGCTTCTGCAGCTAAATCAGGATCGTCATCGAGGCGAACGGCGGGAGGCCTCGCGGTTCGAGGGGTTTCGCAGCCATAGCAACAGTTTCTTTCCTCGTCTTCGCCGCCTTTTTGCTTTGCGCTTCACACCGCAGCCGAACCTCAGTGAGCGCGACGACGAAGCGACGCTGCAGCAGATGAACCTGCTGCGATGCGTCGTTTAATCGCCTAAACCTGCAGGAAGCCGTGAAAGCAGCTGATCGTGAAGTCAGGTATCCAGGTGTCACTGCAGTGAGAACAAAAGAGATTTTTTTTTTCTATTTTTACACTCTATAGGAGCACTTCATCCTCACGCTGCGTTTGAAGTGGGTTTCCATGTCACGTTCATCTATTATGAATCAGGTGACATTTTTCCCATAAGAGACCTGCAACGCCATCACCTCGGCTCTTCTTTCCACCGGAGAGAAGGTGCTGGGGAGGAAAAAACAAAAACAAAGAAAGGAACACAGGACGTACAGAATCGGACAGCAAGTCAAAATAGTTTATTATAGAACAGGATTCATAGTCGAGGCACTACCTCACATTTAGTATAGGCACTGAACTACTGCACTGGAGTCACAGCCACGACTCAAAGCCAAAGCCTGCGAGAGACGACGGCGCTGCAGCGGATTCGAGACCGGACAGAGCTCTGCGGCATTTATGGCGCAGGAAATCCAGAGATGCATCTTTGCGGTGCAGCCGACGTGTAAACGACCTGTAGATCGTTAACTTTAGCCTCGTTTGCTGCAGCGTCATTGGCAAAAAAGCTAAAATCAAAGCCCAGTTTGCATTTGTTGCGTCCATTATTACTCCAGAAGAGCAACGTTTGTAGTCAGATCTGCTCTCCGGTCCGTGTACGTCGCGGCCATTCGTTTTCTTATGTTGAGATTTCAAAATAAAAACGAAAAATAAACCGTTTCCCTTTTTTTCAGTGATAACACAAAATGAAAAACGAAAACGGGCCCTAATTCATTATTTATTATCTATTATCCATTATCCGTTATCTGATTTAATTAGATGTCTTTGTAAATGGAAATTAAAATTGAAATACACTCGTGGAAAACTTATTTCTCTACTTCCTGTTGGTTTTGGCTCCGTGACCCGTCTGACTTCTGATGAGGAAGGATCTGGTATCTAAAGCTCCAGTGTTAGCTCACTGTTAGCAGACCTTGCTGTGTGCCGTGGCCTGATGAAGACCCACTGTGGGGTCCAAACGTTGTTTGGCACACATTGTTCACTATTTCACAGTGGACTTTTCACCAGCGTGGGGTTTATTTGTCCCTTTGGAGGGACCTTGTGGTGCCGCTAGCTCTGCCGCTAGCGCTAAATCGCTAGCGTTCGGCTGCTTTTCGGGACGTTCTTGGGGAGGTTTGGAGGTTTTCTGTAACTTTAGCTTTGCTCCGCTAAATCGCTAGCTCCTCTTCAGAAGTCAGACGGGTCACGGAGCCAAAACCAACAGGAAATAGAGAATATTCTGTATTATCACTGAAGAAACAGGAAACGAATGGCCGCGACGTACACGGACCCTCTCCAGAATGGCTGCAGCTTTCGTATGCCAATTACTTTTTGCATCTTTTAGCCTGTGCGCTCCTGTTTTGCGTTAAATTAAATGATGCGCAGTGTCCCCGAGACTTCACAGAGAAAACACATGCAAAAAGACTCTACTATCTAAATGTCTGCTAGGGGTTGGGTCGGGCTTTTTGATGCAGTAGCTCAACCTTGATAAAGTAAATGCTAACCTTGCGTGCTAGCTCATTTTTAGTGCCTCCCGGAAAAAGATTCCTTGCAATCTGCAGCTGGTTTCTGTATTTGATTGTGTTTTCTGTTTTTTTTTCCGCTAAATGTTGCATCTGCGTTGTGAAATCAGTGTGGAAACGTGTTGCTGATTTAGCCTTTTTGCTCGTGTTTCCTCAAACTGAGCTCTCAGGGCCACCGTACCAAGGCCTGTATCAGAATAAACGCTGAGGACAGTGACGTCTCTGCGCTTTTACTCCCCTTCAAGGAGGCAAAATGAAGCCATCATAATCAAGTTGTCACCCAGAGTCATGTGGATGTCAATGACGCAGATTAATCCAACGCTAGTCCTCGTCGTCGTCGCTGCAGCGGGCGAGTCTGGCAGGCTTTGGTGAGGGGAGGCGGCCTTTCCCTGTGAACATCACCGATTCACCCCCATCCTGCCCTTTAATTCGAGCCCATTCACTTCTTGTTCTCTCCTTCCGTTCCCGACCAACAGTTCATAAAACACACCGCAGCGTCACGTTTATCTACCACAGAGAACCAAAGAAAAAAACAACCACAACAATGAATATCACCGCGATTACCGTCATTATTATGTCAGGAATTATAATAACAAAAGTAACGTGTCTGGTTTCGCTCTCCGTCCCGGTGAGCAGCGACTCCTCCTCCCGGAAAACAGGCAGCAGCCGGATCGTGTCGGTCGTTGGAGGGATTGTAAAGAGGCGTGAGCGATGTTAGAAGAACTCTGTACATCTGAGGTGAAGGAAAAGCACCTCGATCACAACAACGCAACGTGCTGAGCTCTGTGTTTTACTGCTGGGCGATGCTTCGCCCTCAGGTGACCTCAGATCCAACCAAAGATTCAGTTTTTATTCGCATGTGATGATGCAAAGAATGTAAGTTTACTGGTTTGAAATTTTGGAAATAACTGTAATCGTTCAGAGACTGAAAGTTAAGTAAGAGAATCAACACTACGCCTACAGCCGGAGGTGATTAGCGTAGCTTAGCATAAAGACTGGAAACAAAGGGAAACTGCTAGCCTCGCCTCACATGTTGCATCTTTTTTGTTTGCTCAGTACAGGACCAGATATGTACAAAACAACCTCATTCTGGTTTTATCTGTGGCAGCTATCTCTTGGCAAATGACCAAAATATTTTCAATAAATATAAAAAATTGAAATTAGTTGCCGTATTTAGCTTTCGTGTTGGTTTTGCTTCAAAACTTTTTCTTGTTTGTCTATTCTAATTCTGTAATTTAAGACGTAACAGTATTTTTTTAAAGAAATTTAGAGTTAAATAAGAGGATTAACACTTCATCTGTGTGTTTACTAATAACCTGGAGCCAGAGGTGATTAGCGTAGCTTAGCATAAAGAGTGGAAACAAAGGGAAACTGCTAGCCTCGCCTCACATGTTGCATCTTTTTTTGCTTGAGTCCGTCTTTATTTGTGGCAGCTATCTCTTGTCAAATGGCAAAAGTATTTTCATTAAATCATTTTAAAAAGTCATGGGGTTTGCTTCATATATTCGGAAAAGGACTGCAGGTTTTTTTTGCAGAGAGGCGTTTCCCTGCTTGCATTTCGCCAGTTTTTGTCTGTTCTGATAAAAATAACTGTTTAACAATTCGATGATAAATCTCAGGAGCATGCTTCAGGCTTCATAAAGACTGATAAAAGAAAGGAGAAATGAGAAATTGCATTGAACTAGTTGAGATGCTGACTCTGTGTACGCTGATTTTTACGAGTAAAACCACTAGATGGACTCCGAGTTAGAAGTAATCTGAGCTTCTGGTGTAAAATACGGAGGGTGCAACTTTAAATATTGAAATTAGTTTTTCAGAAAAGTGTTATTTGTCTAAAGGAACAACAAATTTGAAGGTATATTTCACGCCTCTACCACTTGAATAAATGGTAAATATTCTTGGTCACTTGAGGGTGAAGCTGCACCGCCGGCCCGCCCACTAGGCAACGCTAAGGGCGCCGTGGCCTCCAGGGGGCGCCACAGCATCGGGAAAAAATTCACCTTTAAAATAATTATATTAAAACTAGTTATTACTGTTAAATCTTAACATGGAAAAGCTCACATTGATTCAAATGTAAAGCAATGCCCGGTGGATTTCGTAAGCGTACGTGATTGGCCGATGGAGGGGGGGCGCCATAATGGGTAGGGCCGGCTCTGGTGCTAGTCTCTCGTGTGGGACTGAAGGGTGCTCCTACGACTAAACGTTCACACAGTCATCACAGGGGTTCAAAATACAAAGTGTAAAAGCACAAATCAAGGACATGTTCAACTGCTTTCTTCCTCCCGAACTTGCCGAACCTCCCGAGTCGCTTTTTAGCGCACACATTGGAGCGACGACGATCCACCGAGACCACGAAGCAGTTTCACCGGGGTTTCTACCAATCGACCAATCACTGCAGGGAAACGGCACAGTACAGCGAGAGAGAGAGAGAGAGAGATCCGAGTCCGGGTTTGCGTTTCCCAAAATGTCTGCACACACCAAGTTTCAAACTCAGCACTGGTTCGGTCACGAAATGAAACCCGCTTCTGTTTTTCTTTCACAAATAAGATACTTGTTGAACGGTCCGTGTACGTCGCGGCCATTCGTTTCCTTATTTTGAGATTTCAAAATAAAAACGAAAAATAAACCGTTTCCCGTTTTTTTCAGTGATAATACAAAACGGAAAACGGGCCCTAATTCATTATCCATTATCTGTTATCCGATTTAATTAGATGTGTTTGTAAATGGAAATTAAAATTAAAATACACCTGTGGAAAACTTATTTCTCTACTTCCTGTTGGTTTTGGCTCCGTGACCCGTCTGACTTCTGATGAGGAAGGATCTGGTATCTAAAGCTCCAGTGTTAGCTCACTGTTAGCAGACCTTGCTGTGTGCCGTGGCTTGATGAAGACCCACTGTGGGGTCCAAACGTTGCTCGGCACACATTGTTCACTATTTCACAGTGGACTTTTCACCAGCGTGGCGTTTATTTGTCCCTTTGGAGGGACCTTGTGGTGCCGCTAGCTCCGCCGCTAGCGCTAAATCGCTAGCATTCGGCTGCTTTTCAGGGCGTTTTTGGGGAAGTTTGGAGGTTTTCTGTTACTTTAGCTTTGCCAGAAGGCAAAGTAGTGATTTAGTGCTAGTGGCAGAGCTTGCACTAAATCACTAGCAATTTAGCAGAGCTAGCTAAATCGCTAGCTTCGCCATTTAGCGGAGCTAGCTAAATCGCTAGCTCCTCATCAGAAGTCAGACGGGTCACGGAGCCAAAACCAACACGAAATAGAGAAATAAGTTTTCCACGGATGTATTTTAATTTTCATTTCCATTTACAAACACATATAATTAAATTGGATAACGGATAATGGATGATGAATTACGGCCTGTTTTCTGTTTTTCATTTTGTATTATCACTGAAAAAAACGGGAAACGGTTTATTTTTTTTTTTAATTTGAAATCTCAAGATAAGAAAACGAATGGCTGCGACGTACACGGACATTGAACTCTCTTCTCATCAGTAAAACCTTCTTGCGTGACAGCACACGCCTCTGTGGTGAAAATAAACTGCTTTCCGTGTATATACTTCTATTTAAAAAATATACTTTCGGCCTAAGAGACGCGCAACCGTCGTGACAAACACTTTGGGGAACCCAGCTCAGATCCGGACGACGACCACGACACACCTCCGCCTAGAAACACAAACAACCGGAGGGCGAAAAACAGCAAACAAACATGAACAGTTAACAACGAAAATACTCAGATATCTAAATCCCGATCACCTAATCAATAATAATAATAATAATAATCATCAAGGGGGCGTGTCTTTTTCGAGCCGAAAAAAAAAAAACAATAATCAAGAACACAACAAGAACACGTGGGTTTGCTAAAGGAACACTGATGCTACCTGCGGGAGTCGACGCCGTTTCCCGTTGCCGAGGAAACCGCGGTCGAGTTGCCCGCACGAAAGAAGAAAAAAAAAGAAAGCGAAAAAAACAGCGTCCTCCGCCTCCGTCCGTCCACTCGGCCTCGTCGCTCCGTCAGAACCTGAGTCCTTGTTTTTTTTTTTTTGTGAATCGAGGCACCGAACGTACCGACGGGACCCTGAATGCATCTTGGACCAGAGAGAGGTAATAACGCACAACTTCCTGGCGGTGGGGGGGGGATAAAAGTCTCACACGTGACTGAAAAAGAGAGCGTTGGTTGCCCTCTGTGGTGTTGCAGTAAGAACCTGTGCAGTGATT
The DNA here is from genome assembly GCA_024666655.1 of Dascyllus trimaculatus. Lineage (NCBI taxonomy): Eukaryota > Metazoa > Chordata > Actinopteri > Pomacentridae > Dascyllus > Dascyllus trimaculatus. The sequence continues at coordinate 32,394,769 of CM045452.1, forward strand.
GTAGGGCACTTGTTCGTGGAATCCCCTCGTCAGTCAGGTCCCGCACATTTTTCAAACTCGACTGCGCCCGGAAACTTTAATTTTCCACGCGCCTTTCCGTTCGCCGGCGCATCATCCGCCGCCTAATAGAGTACAGCTTGTAATTAGCGGCTCTTTTGTCCTGCTCTTTCAACCCGCTGCTGTCGGAGGGATTCCTCTCCAGCAGCCTGGCACATGCGTCACCTCGGCTGCCAGGGAAACAGATTCACGAAGCGTCTTTTTCTTTCGAGAGACGGCATTTTACAAGACGCGTTGTCGATACCTGACGCCGACGGGGTCAGAGAGGGCGAGAAAAGTTTTCTTTCAGCTCTGAACTGAAGAGCAGATGAGTAATGTGGAGAGAGCTGCTCTGGCGACGACCCAGAGCTCCTTCGGGGCTGAGGTGCTTCTTGTAGGCTGAATGGAAGCAGCTCAGGCAGCAACAGACGCTGAGTGTCGAAGATTTGCACGCATGCACCCGCATAAAAGCACAACAACAACCATGCAGCCACGCGAAGACATAATCAATGTGAATGTAGACGCAGGGAAACAGGACGTCACCGCTGTGTTAAAGCTGCTCTCAAGAATGTATTTCATATTAACAATGCATCAAGGGGCGACGTGAAGAGAATTAAAACCTGAATCTGCAGCTCGGTGCAGCTTTTTCAGCCTCTGTGAGCTCATTGTTGAGACTCTGCAGCCTGAAACTTGTGCTTTCTGTGAAAAAGCTCATCATTTCACGATAAATGGGTTACGTTAAGCAGGTTGAACATACACCACGCTGAAGATGTGTTTTACTTTTTGGGTGAAAGAGAGAACTTTACACTGACACTTGAATGCAACTCCAGACATGCTGATGTTGCTCCATTGCTGCACAATGTAAAGCGGCAAATATTAGCTTACATTCCCAACAAAATGTCGGATGTGTTTTCAACTTGTGCAGACAAGTGGAGAAAAATCAATAAATGTAGCTTTAAAGCTGCACTTATGAATATTACACTGAACTAAAATATAAACGTCCCATGTGAAACATTGGTGCCACATGAAGTGCACCACCCTAAGTGAGCGTTTACTGTCTGGTACTTGTACTAAATGGATACTTCTCTTGGTGTGATGCGTCTGTTGTCAGACCAAAGGTTTCATCTGCTGTACGTGTCGCTGGTCTGAGACCATCCCACAAGTGAACAAGCCGGATGTGTCCATCCTGTGCTGGGGTGGTCACACGTGGCCGACGTGGATGAGGTGGATTTGCAGTACTGCCCGTCTGTTGGAAACCAACTCTCAAACGTCCTGTCGTCTGATAGTGAACATTCAGCTGCACAGCGACCGCTCTGGTGGACATTCCTGCTTCCAACATGCCAATGACACGTTCCCTCATGACCGGAGTCATCTGAGGCGTTGCTGCTTTGGTCAACATGTGACATGTTGGGGTGGCCTTTTATTGTCCCCAGTATAAGGAGTGTCTGAGTACTGCTCATTGTGCTGGAGCAGCGTCTGGATATGCCACACCCATGGACTGAATGGAGTTAATGCATCACTGAGGCAGTGGTGGACTTAGATTTGGGACACTAATCAAGAGAAATATCCATTTAGTACAAGTACCAGACAGTATACGCTCACTTTGGGTGGTGCACTTCATGTGGCATCAATATTTCACATGGGGCCTTTATATTTTTGTTCAGTGTAAAACCTGAATCTGCAGCTCGGTGCAGCTTTTTTAGCCTCTTTGTGTTCATTGTTGCCTGAAACTTTAGCTTTCTGTGAAAAACCCCTGATTAATTCACTGCACATGAGCTTCCCAGTAGCTAAACTAAGCTAGGTCCAAACACATGCTAATGTCGCTCCATTTCTGCACGCTGTAAAGCGACAAATCTCTGCCTCCATTCCCTAATAAAGTGTCTGCGGCTCACAACATTTTTTTTGAGTCACCATTATTTTGTGCGTAAACCGCCAAACTAAATTATCGCTCAACGAAGCAAAAGAACGGAGCTGCGAGACGATGAGGAAACAGTCATTTTGGTGAGAGAGCGAGAAAGACGGCATTAAACAACTTGGAACCAGCAAAACAGCATCTATTACTACCTTGAGAAGGAAACACGACACGGTTCCACCAAGAACCGCAAAGGAAGCTGCAGAAAACTATAATTATTTCCAAAGCTGCAGAAGAGGGTCAAAGCTCCCACACAACAGATCTGCTAATGATGGAGCAGCATGCATTCAGGCTGCAGCGGTGTTTGTGTTTTCAGCGTGTGCATGCAAACATACATGATGAGTTTCCGGCTCGTATATAAAACAGACAATTAGATTCAACACGATGCAGCAGCGCAAATAACCTCCTCTGAGGCCCGACGGCTCCGGAGATCTTTCTTTTAACGAGGCCGGCCAGAGAAACACATGAAGTGAGAAGGACATGGAGACAGTGGAGGCTCTGGGGGCCAGAGGCAGCTCTCTTCTGCAGATTAAATCCACTATTTACTTATAGTTGAATAGCTTGGATGTTGAATCTTTAAATGACGCATCGTGCATTAAGGTTGCAGAGGTGTAGCAGGAGTAGATCAGCATTTCTTTTCCTACTGTGAGTCACTTTCTAATCAAGTAACCGCACAAAGAACTTATATTCTCCAGCCAGTAAGGAAGAGGACTAATGCAAATTTGAGTAAACGTGCAGCAGCTACTTTAGCTGTGGCGGGAAAATTAGCTTTTATGTGACGCATGAAGGTGATATTTTTGGAATTTTGCAGCAAATTGTTTCTATAAAAGTTATCTGAGCTGGAGCCCATAAGTCTGGATGCTTGCGTGCACACTCAAAGATATGCACGAGTCTAACAAGGAGCAGGGCTCAGAAAGAAAAGAGAGACCACCTTGTTTTCCAGCCGGAGCTCGTCTCCCGTTCACGGGTCAGCGCATCCGTCACGAAACGTCTTCTATACCTGTTTCTTGTGCACAAAGTCTCCCCTCAGGCCTAAAACGAAGTCAAACGTGCAGCATCTCAGGATGGAGAGGCGGCTCTGGGGCGTTTGTTGCTGTGGTTAGAGGATTTAACCGTGTTAGCTTGGTGGCTAACAAGCAGTAATAATGAAAATACAGTACAACAACATGCTGCTTCCTTCAGATTACAAGACACCAGTTTGAATGACCCACCAAGAGTTTTCGTCTCTCTCAGCTTTGGGTGAAAGTTGAGGAGTTTGCAATGAAAGATTTCAACCTTTCTAACGCCGATGGCTAAATAAACTGATTGTGTTTCGTGCGATTTTGCACCAGAAGTCGAACATTTGGGGATTTACAGGCCGAGAAAAAGTTCGTTTTGGAAACAGAACATCACAGCAACTTTCCGTCTGTGGGCTGCTTTTTTTAAATGTTTCGCCTCCTCTGCAAGCTGCAAACTTTTTCCTTTCAAGCCCGTCCATATGAATATTTCACACACAAAAGACAGGATTTCTTTAAGTAGACACCTCAGGCGTTCGAGTTTGTGCAGGTAGGCAGCAGCTATGAAGACTGTGTTCGACCACAGCATGCTGCTTCAGACCTTTAATCGCTCTACTAGAAATTATCAGCGAAAAAAAAGACTCTAATCCTTACAGACTGTGTGATTTCTATACTACTGTGTGAATTTTCCTTTCCGGAGGATAAAAAACTGTTGCCCTGGTGTCGTCGCTCGTCCCGACGTGTCTGTCGAACCTTCCGGATGTCAAGTTGAGGTAAAGAATAAAGTGTAACGCAATCGCTCGAGGAGGAAACGCTGTAATGTGTCGAGAAAGCTGCTGCTGAGATGTTTATCTGTGTGGATGATTCAGCGCAGAGCTGTGCAAGTACCCCTGACTGCAGTGTGCAGGTCGGGGCGGAGCTCAACGTTGCTCAACGTCGGCATGCTATTGGCTGAATCTAACATTTGACTCCGCCCACGGGGACATTACCTGCATGTAAAAACCATCTTATGCTCCTAGCATAGTCAAAAACCTGTATGTGGTTCCACTCTGAATTGCATTAGATACACACATTCCTGAAGGGTTAAGGTTAGATTGCCACCAAACTGTTGCAAAATGAAGTAAAGTTGTATGTAATAAGACTGAACGCGATTGGTTTATGGAACGTTGAGATGGGTGGAGTCAAACGTTGAGCTCCGCCCCCAACTCCACACTGCAGTCAGGGGCTTCTCAAGCGGTGAGTTACTCTGCAAGGACTCGAGGGCCATCCGATGGATTCCCGTGGTGCACAGATGGACGGGTGCTAAGCAAGACGTCGGCAAATTTGACCGCGGCCAGCTAAAAACGAAGAAATGACAGTGGTCGAAGTGAGCCCGAAGGTTTCACCGGTTTTAGAAAGTGGATGGACTCGTGGTAGCGTTTTAAGGAGCGACACTGCAATGGAAAGAAAGGGTTAGAACTGAAACAGACATTCACATTCCCAGAAAGTGTTGCTTGTAAAGTCGTAGAAAAGTGTCCGAGCGACGCCGCTGCAAAGGAGAATCAGATATATGGCCCTGTGTTCCTGTAATTATCCAGAAAAGTACCCTGCTTTTATTCTGAAAAATGCTCAACAGTTCAAAGGCGTGTTGTTTCTGCAGACACGGTGTCTGTTCTGTGTGTCCGGGGTTTTTTTTTTTTTTTTTTTGCTCGTTTTTCTTTTGGTCTTTCTCTGATTTCCCCAGAGTAAAGAGAAAAAAGCTGTCTGTTTCGTGTCCTCGCCAGTCACAGCTTCCTGTAAGCTCGGTCACAAACTGCAGCTCCCGTCAGAAAATGCTTGTTGAATGTGAAAAAGAGTCTCCAGTGTACAAGAAGGAATCCATCAGTTGGACGTAAAGACGGTAGAAAAGCGTCCGAGCTCCGACTCATGTGCTCGTGTCTGAGTGTCCGCATGAATAAAACATCTTGCCGTGCTGCTGCTGCTGCTGCTGCTGTGTTTGTTCGCTTGCGTCACACTGTTTCCTGTAAGCAGAGGGCCTCCACGGCGTTGCTGGGCCCCTGGGCGACGCCGCCGATGACGAACAGCATGCTGGTGGTCTGCAGGAGGGCCGAGGAGCAGCGGGCCGTGGGCATCGGAGCCACGTACTCCCAGCGCCGCTTCACCGGGTTGTAGCTCTCCACGGTGCCCAGCGGCGACGGCTCATTGCCTGCAAAACAAAATAAAAGTAAAGATCAGCAGGTTTGTTTAAAACGCAGGGTGAAGCCTCATGCAGACAGAAGAAGTAGGGGAGATGCTAATACCAGTGTGGAGTTTAGATGACTAGTTTTTCACCTTACAGCTGAAATCCCTGCTCTTTGCAGTTTAAACCTCCAGTGCAAGATCCTTCGACTGTACAGGGAATACAGTCGGAGGATGTAAATTCTAAACACAGAAACCCAACAAATCCAGTGCTTTCTTTTGGATTCCCAGTTGGTGACAGTGGTAAGAAACAAGAAAAAAAAACCCTCCTCTTTACCGGAAAGACTAAAAAATTCAAAACTTAGAACCAGGCTCAGGGAGGGCGGCCATCTTCCTCGACCGGATAAAAACCTGTGCCAGATGTTGCTCAGAAAAAACAGAGGCATAACATTAGAAATACATTGCCTAAAAATGAGAAAAGCAATAAGATGTGAGTAAAATAAGCAGGGATGCACGATAATGCCAATTTCAACCGATACAGATAATCAATAATTTTATACTTCTTGCAGTCAATAACTGATAATGTCAACTGATTGGGTTTGTGCCGCGGTGTTGGGCGGGAGATGGGGGTGAGGGGTGGGAGCATGAGGGAGCAGGGGTGAGACCAGAGTTGGCAGGTCCACCTACTACAACCTCGGTGATACTCGGTGGCGCCCAGCGGGGTACTCCAGCTTCAGCAATGCTTGGCAACACTTGGCAACGCTTGGCAACGCTTGGCAACGCCCCCCCGGCAGCGGCGCCAGGCAGTGGCACGCACCACTGTTCCAATATCAAAATTATTATCCGAATACCACCACAACCAACCAATATTCCCATATTCCAATATTCAGGACCAGTCCTAGTGAAATGTCTTCTTCAGACACGGTAAACAAAGTCCACACTGGTCAGTGCCACGCCATGCTGCTTGTTTTTCTCTGCCCGTGCAGTCTGATGACATCACACACATGAGACAGTACCATCGGGGAGGGGAGGGGTTGAGGAGTCAGGCATGAGAACAAACCACAACACACAGACCAACGGCAAAAACCAAGATTCCAAGTCTTTATTATTATCGGATCATTTTATCGGCTGATTTTTTTATTATCGGAATGACGTCATAATTGCCAAAATTAACCGATAATTATTATTGTCGTGCATCCCTAAAAATAAGTGACCCTAAACTTACAAAGTCTTCGCCTTAGTATGTGAAGTGCAATTGGACCACCCATATCATATGTTCATAGCCATGCCAGGAATCTTGGTGTCACTTATAGGGCTGTGGGAACAAAGGGCTGTGGGAATATAGGGCTGTGGGAATATAGGGCTGTGGGAATATAGGGCTGTGGGAACATAGGGCTGTGGGAACATAGGGCTGTAGGAACATAGGGCTGTAGGAACATAGGGCTGTGGGAACATAGGGCTATGGGAACAAAGGGCTGTGGGAACATAGGGCTGTGGGAATATAGGGCTGTGGGAATATAGGGCTGTGGGAACATAGGGCTGTGGGAACATAGGGCTGTGGGAACATAGGGCTGTGGGAACATAGGGCTGTGGGAATATAGGGCTGTGGGAACATAGGTCTGTGGGAATATAGGGCTGTGGGAATATAGGGCTGTGGGAACATAGGGCTGTGGGAACATAGGGCTGTGGGAATATAGGGCTGTGGGAACATAGGGCTGTGGGAATATAGGGCTGTGGGAACATGGGGCTGTGGGAACATAGGGCTGTAGGAACATAAGTCTGTGGGAATATAGGGCTGTGGGAACATAGGTCTGTGGGAATATAGGGCTGTAGGAACATAGGTCTGTGGGAATATAGGGCTGTGGGAACATGGGGCTGTGGGAACATAGGGCTGTGTGAACATGGGGCTGTGGGAACATAGGGCTGTAGGAACATAGGGCACGCTCCCAAAACTGTCACTCATTTCATTTCCAGGGCAGCTGAGACACACGGACCGGTAGCTGCAGCTTCGGTAGCGGAATAAAGTCGTCACGTTAGTCACACATGCACTCAGAGCTAATATGCACACAGGAAAAGCCAAGATAACACTTCATACAGCGACATGGTGAAGAATCCCCACGAGTCTGCAGCCTCTGTTGTCATAGATACAGAAAAATAGTCTCTAAATATACAAAAAATCATCTTTTATGTGCAGTCAGAGGAAAGGTTGTTAGTGCAGGAAGATTATGAGGAAAGATGTGACGCCGTATTTACACATATCTGGATTTTAATATGATTCCAATCTGTGATTTTACTTTGAAGTGAACACAAGTTTGAATTCTCCTCAGGTTTCACTACAGTGGCGCTGCAGTTGTTGTTGTTGTGCATGTTTTTCTGAGCTTCCTCCTCCGAAGAGGGTGAAACTATTTTTGGGGCGTATTTGTGGAAACTCGACTTGGAGCCTCTGGGTTTGCGTTTCCCACGGCGACGTCTGACTGACATCTGAGACGCTGCAGCGCCGGGAGACGATCTGCCAGAAACCATGTTCTGCTGCCGACTGGAGGACATCAAAGAGCTGAGAACGTTCCTGCAACACACTTTATCTGTTTTTACGACATTTAAACCACCAGCAGGTCCCTTTATGACACAGAATGACCCAGTGACAATGTCAGACTCACAACCCAGAGAGAACGTTACGGGAAAGTTCCGCAAATGTTTCTTTTAGTTCCTCCTGGATAAGGTTCTCTGAAGACACTCTAAAAATGTGCCTAAAACATTTTCTGAATGCTGCATTGAGAACGTCCTTTCTTTGTTATCATGTAACATTGTGGGAACGTTTACTAGAAGAACGTTCTCAACAGGAACATCCCCAAAACATCCTCAGAACATTGCAGGTAAAATGTTCCACCTGTGTTGGTTTGAGAACGTTCTTCTTTAGTTGTCATGGAACATAATCTGACAACATCCTCCAAACATCCTCTGAATGTTAAAACGTTCTGTCTTAGTTCACTTTTAACGTCACAGGAACATTATTAGAAACGATAAATATTCTTATAACGTTCTTTGAACATTAGATTAAAATGTTTTCTTTCAAACGTTACCAGAACTTGTAGGTAATGTTGTGGGAATGTTCCTGTTTTCTGGGCCCAGCTAGATTTTTTTTTTGTTCTAAAAATGTTCTGAGAAAGTTCTGGTAATGTTCTAGAAATGTTTCCAGCTGGAAGTTTTCTTTAGTTCCCTGAATGTTCTTCTTAATGGAAGAATAAAGTTCTCTAAAGATGCTCTAAAAATGCTCTTAAAACATTTTCCAAATGTTGCGTTGAGAATGTTCCTCCTTCATTATCATTTAACATTGTGGGAACGTTTTACAGAAGAACGTTCTCGACAGCAACGTCCACAAAACATCCTCAGAACATTTCAGGTAAAATGTTCCACTTTTGTTATTATATCAAACGACAGGAACATTTTATAAAAATAAATCTGAGGCCTCGATAACATCTCTAAAACATTTCTTGAATGTTGGTTTGAGAACGTTCTTCTTTCGTTATCATGGAACATAATCTGACAACATCCTCCAAACATCCTCTGAATGTTAAAATGTTCCATCTTAGTTCACTTTTAACCTCACAGGAACATTATTAGAAACGATAAATATCCTTAAAACGTTCTTTAATCATCAGATTAAAATGTTTTCTTTCAAACGTTACTATAACTTGTAGGTAATGTAAGAAAATGTTGTGGGAACGTTCCCTGCTGGCTGGGCCCAGGTAGATTTTTTAAAATTCTAAATATGTTCTGAGAACGTTCTGGTAATGTTTCCAGCTGGAAGTTTTCTTGAGTTCTCTGAATGTTCTTAAAGGGAGGATAATGTTCTCTAAAGATGCTCTAAAAATGTTCCTACAACATTTTTTGAATGCTGCGTTGAGAATGTTTGTTGCTTGTTATCATGTAACATTGTGGGAACGTTTTATAGAAGAACGTTCTCAACAGCAACATCCCCAGAACATTACAAGGACAGTGAAACGTTCCATCTTTGTTCATATTTTAAATTAGAGGAACGTTTTATAAAACCACACTCTGTCTTCTGAGGCCTCGATAACATCTGGAAAACATTTCTTGAATGTTGTTTTGAGAACGTTCTTCTTTCGTTATCATGGAAAATAATCTGACAACATCCTCCAAACATCCTCTGAATGTTAAAACGTTCCGTCGCAATTCACTTCTAGCCAATGAGAATTAGAATGGCCCATTTTAAAACCCTAAACCACTGCAGCAGAACCAGAGATGTCGTCTCTTTGATTCATTCTTCTTCTTCTCTGTCAAACCCTGACACCTACATTACCCACAATGCAACTGGACGGCCAGAAAAATCCATCCTCAGCCACATGTACTAAAAGCCATCTGGATTTAAATGTGAAACAGCAACAAGAAAAGAAGGAGAATGTAGGTTTAAAGTGAAAAACTACATCTATAATGGCTACAACACCAAAAATAAATGACTGAACTAAAGTATTATTATATCTGAACCAGTTTAGAAATCCTTTTTCACAGCACCAACAATTAAAACCTACATTTCCTTTTCTTCTATAGTCTCCATTGTCATTACGTATTGCGCATATTATGTTTTCCTCTTTCTGTCATTATTGCTGCTGAATATCTGTGACCTCTCATGCTTAACTGGAGCAAAACTCTTTCCTAAAAACAAACAAAAGCATTAAAAAGCATCTGTGGATGTTAACCGGAGCTAAATGTAAAATCTGCCGGCGTTACCTCCGGCTGGGGGTTGGATTTCTGCTCTTCCACGCCATTTAAAAGCAACAACAGCAACAACAAAAAAAGAAAAGAGACGGAGGTTCATTTATATGCAAATGCTGGTGATTCATTTCATTTCGTGTGTGTGAGCTGAAGCAGGAGGCTGACACCAAGAGGTTGGCCACCACATTACAATGTCTCCAAACTACAAAGAGTTCAATCCCATCTGCGACGCCTCCTTCTTCTTCTCCTCCTCCTCCCCTCTGATCTTCCCTCCCTCTCCCCCTCTGCTTCCTCTTTCCTTCGCCTCAGGTGCGACGCCCGGCCGTCATTGTGCATCAGGCGGCGCTGCGTCGTCGCCGCCGCTGCCATGGCGACCCACATCACAGCGAGCCCCCGAATGATATGGACCGAACAGTGTGTGTTGGGTGTGTGTGTCCGTCTAAGAAGCACCATTACCATCGTTTTGTCGGAAGAACAAAGTCGGCCGTTTCAAAGCCGCCAACCTTCGTCTCCTCCGTCGTTTTCTATGAAGGCTCGTGCGCGTCGACCGGACGCCGCCGCTTTGATTCTCGACCTGCAGACGTCAGTTCACCGCCAGCTCGTCGACCTCGTCTCCACCGCCCTCCTTCGTCCCCTCTGCAGCTTCCCCCATGTCCTCTAGTCTCCACTTCTTAACTCTTTTCGGTTCTGCTCAACTATTCCTTCACCTTCTCCTCAGCCTCTCCTACACTGTTTCGTCTCTCTTGTTCTTCGCCTCTTCTGAAGAATCGTCTTCTCCCCCCCACCCTCCCTTCCATCCTCTTCACCTTTTCTTCCCTCATTCACACATCACACAAACTCTCGCACGGCGTTGGAAGTAAACCGCTTTTCAAACTCCGACGCAGCGACATCAAAACTGACCTTCAGAGCTGAAAGCGCTGAAAGAGTCTCGGCTCGGTCTCTCGACGTAGATTATCGCTTTCAAGATCTTTTCACCGCGCGCCTCTGAAGGTTGGAGTCTTCGCTGTATCTCTGTTAGCGTCAGTAGAAAGACACAGCTGTGGATCTACCAGCGTCCAGAATTTAACTACCGAGAGCCACAGGTTGGATGACAGGTGTGATTGCACTCATGTTGGTGGCTTTTTTTTTACCAACAAGACAAAGCAACTGAGGGAAAACGGATGTCATGTTGGATGGAGAAACCAGTTTTGAGAAACTCTGCAGTGACATTACCTGGTGGGTGAGTCTCATTTAAAGACGAGGTGAACTGCAGGTGAACTCTTTGGCACCGAGACGTAAGAAAAACGGATCTTGTTCTAACATTTACCTGCTGTTTTGGGACATTTCGTGTCGAAAAATACAAGCCAGAGGAACAAGTTATTGTAGTTCATCCAGAGGTTGATGTGGAAAAAGTGAAAAAAAACACAATGAATCAATAGATACATATAAAAATGGACTTGGAATCCTTCTATATTGCAGCACTAACCTCAAAAATCTATAGTTTCTTTTCTTCTATGCTTGTTATGTGACAGCAAACCACATTATGAGTCACATATTTTGCATGTCTTTCATTATTGCTGCTAAATATCTGTTTTGACACTGAGATCTAAAAAAAAAAACAGGTCATATCCTGTCATTTACCTGCTGTTTTAGGACAGTTTCCATATACCAATCAGTTATAACATTATGACCACCTGACTAATATTGTGTTGGTCCAATTATGTGGTCAGAAATGCTCTGAACCATTGGACATGGACCAGAGGACCTCTCTGGGTGTCCTATGGGGTCTGGAACCAGGACGTTGGCACTGGATCCTTTGGCTACTCTGGCTTGTCCAGTGGGGCCTCTGTCAATCCAACTTGTTCCACTGCATCCTGTTGATGCTTGATCAGAATGGGGTGTAGGAAGTTTGGAGGTCACATCAACATGTTGGACCATTGTCATGTTCATCCACATGTTCCTGATTGGTTGGTGTTGTTTCCATGTGGTGGGGTGCATTTTCACCCAGTGACATTTGGGATTTCCATCAGCATGAGGGAGTGTGTTTTGTGTCTAAGCCTATCAAGGTTTTCCATCAGAACACCACATAGAACCAATATGATCCATGTTATTCACTTCACCTGTCAGTGGTCAGGATGTTGAGGCTGATTGGTGTATATGAAAAGCCAAAGGGTGACAAGTTATTATAGTCAATCTAGAGGTGAACGTAAATCTGTGCAACAAAATTACATTGAATTCAGTATGATGCAGTGATTCACATTTGTAGTTTCACCCTAAACTACAAATGTGAACGTCACGGTGGAGAAAGAGTGATGCATAAATGTTGGTATAAAAAGTTGTGTTGATATCTCAGTCTGGACCAAAGTAGCTGACTGACCCAGCAACCAACTGATCAACGTTGGTGTGATGCGTCTGTTGTCAGACCAAAGGTTTCATCTGCTGTACGTGTTGCTGGTCTGAGACCATCCCACAAGTGAACAAGCCGGATGTGTCCATCCTGTGCTGGGGTGGTCACACGTGGCCGACGTGGATGAGGTGGATTTGCAGTACTGCCCGTCTGTTGGAAACCAACTCTCAAACGTCCTGTCGTCTGATAGTGAACATTCAGCTGCACAGCGACCGCTCTGGTGGACATTCCTGCTTCCAACATGCCAATGACACGTTCCCTCATGACCGGAGTCATCTGAGGCGTTGCTGCTTTGGTCAACATGTGACATGCTGGGGTGGCCTTTTATTGTCCCCAGTATAAGGAGTGTCTGAGTACTGCTCATTGTGTTGGAGCAGCGTCTGGATATGCCACACCCATGGACTGAATGGAATTAATGCATCACTGAGGCAGTGGTGGACTCAGATTTGGGACATTAATCAAGAGAAACATCCATTTAGTACAAGTACCAGACAGTATACGCTCACTTTGGGTGGTGCACTTCATGTGGCATCAATATTTCACATGGGGCGTTTGTATTTTTGTTCAGTGTATCTTGCAGCAAAAGAACATGTCATGTGATGGCAGTGGCATGGTGGTGGCATCATCATCATCACACAGGTGTATTTGTCATGATGCCATAACGAGTGTCTCTGCGTGTTTTAAGTTCAGCAACAACTTGTTGTAATGCCAGCCCCGATGACAGCAAAGAAACTTAACGTCTGTTTTGTTTCTCTGGATTCTAAATAACCTGCTGCTTCTGATTTCACACAGCGACGAGACAACAGCCCGGCGCTTCAGGTCAAACCGAAGCTGTAAACAGTGTCATTACATGCTCTCCTAGCAGCACTTAGCATGTCTTAGCAGCCCTCACCGCCGACCTTCTCTCCTATAGTTCAGTCTAACTTAGAGAAACGCCGCCAGTGGTCGCAGCGCTGCTTAACATAATGATTCACAACCGCCTGGCAGGAGACACAACACAGCTGCCGGTCAGGAGGCGACATGACTGGACAGCACAGCGTCACACTGAGGGTTCAGAACAGGTCAGAACCAGCCGGCTGCTGCTGTTCGTGAATCTACAGGCTCTGATCTCTGGATGATTCACAGGCTGAGCTGCTGCAGGAGCTTTTCACTGACTTTCAGCACAGAACCGATCAGAACTTTGAGCAACTCTCGACTGGCTTTCCACCACTTCTCCACGCTAAACTCGGCTAAAGGTATAAAGAGGAGTTCCTGGTGCAGCAGAGGAAATCAGAACATGCTGTCCTGCTCACTGTCATCTTGATTTAAGGCTCACTGGTGTTTAAACACTGATTTACTTGTTCACAACCACCTTTTACATCAGAAAGCATCTCATCGTACCACCAGTCGTCCTCTTGAATGTACTTAAAGTGTCTTTCTAGCGAGATTTTTTCTCGTTATAAAAGCGTTTTGCAAAAGTTCTGAGCACTTTTTCAGTGGGAAGTTTGTATCTGAGTTTCCAGAATGTTCTCCTTAAAGGCAGAACGAAGACGAAAGGCTAATGTTTTTCTTACATTTGCTGAACGCTGAGCAGAGAACGTCTGAAAAGAACTGAGAAGAGCGTTTTCAAAAAGTTTCCCAGAAACATCCTCAGAACATTGCAGACAAAAAGTTCCACCTTTAATATTTCACATTATAGGAATGTTTCATAAAAGCACATTCTGTCTTCTGAGGCCTCGATAACATCTGGAAAACATTTCTTGAATGTTTTCCAGATGTTATCGAGGCCTCAGAATGTTAAAACGTTCCATCATAGTTCACGTCTAACCTCATAGGAACATTATTAGAAATGATAAATATCCTTAAAACGTTATTTGGACATCAGATTAAAATGTTTTCTTTCAAACATTATTAGAACTTTTTAGCCAATGTTAGCCAATGTTGTGGGAACGTTCCCTACTTTCTGTGTTGCTTGTTGACGCAGCCAGAAATTTTTGTTATTCTAAAAACTTTCTGAGAAAGTTCTATTAATGTTTTCAGCAGGAAGTTTTCTTTTAGTTCCCAGAACATAAGTTGAAAGTTCTCTAAAGACGCTCTAAAAATGTTGCTTCGTTCTTCCTTTCTTGTCCTGTAACATTGTGGGAACGTTTTATAGAAGAACGTTCTCAACAGCAACGTCCACAAAACATCCTCAGAATAGTGCGTTTAAAATGTTCCACCTTTGTTAATATTTTAAATTACAGGAAGCTTTATAAAACCGCATTCTGTCTTCTGAGGCCTCGGTAACATCTGGAAAACATTGTTTGAATGTTGTTTGAGAACATTCTTCTTACGTTATCATGGAACATAATCTGACAACATCCTCCAAACATCCTCTGAATGTTAAAACGTTCTGTCTTAGTTCACGTCTAAATACTCTTAAAATGTTCTTTAAACATCAGATTAAAAAGTGTTTTCTTTCAAACATCATTAATACTGGTAGATAATTTTATCAAATATTGTGAGAACGTTCCCTGTTTGCCTGATTGCAAACAGAATCCTTTTACACAGCAACATTTACTGAACTTTTACTTTCACGAACTGAAATCAGGAGGTTGAGGAGTTCCTCAGCTCTTTTTTTCCAGTTTCAAAGATGTGTCAAACTGTGCAAATCATCTCTGGAGTTGCTGGATGGTTTTGACTTGTTCTCAAACTTACTGGTTGCTAATTAAGGCCCCTTGATACGCCTGAAACAATGTAGAACACATGCCAGGCCTGTTGGTGGCGCTATGACGCCGTAACAGAAACAAACGGAAACTGGCGGCGGGACTTTAGGCATGTAGAAATCTGTATACGATGTAAACATAGAACATGGCGGCGGCAAATAGGAGTGGATGAGCTGGTCGGACTCTAGTCTGGACGGACGATGAGGTGGAACTATCAGCAGGACATACGCAGCTCTATACGGAGACATTGTTGTTGTCGTTTTCTGAGTTTGGCGCATCTATGGAGAGGTGGAGCTATGAGGCAAGCATGTCAGAAAAAGAAGCAGACAGGGCGTAACAACGGTGACGAGTAAACAGTGTTTTCAGATCTTTGCGCTCTGGGACCGAGGTTCAGAAAGGATCGTTTTCAGACCCCCAAAACGCCGCTTGGTGTGGACGATACACGGGTTGGATGGACTATTAGTGCGTTCAGGCCTGGGCTCGTCTTCATGTGGACGGGGCCTTAGTTTTGAAAAGCATTCGACCTTAAACTATTAAAAAATGTGTGTAAAGGATTGGACAAATGGGCATTTATGACCCAACCAACACTGTCACCGATAAACACTGGAATTATCATCATTATCTTCATGTGGACGGGGCCTAAGTCAACGAAACAAGCATCTAATGGTTCACTGTTGTCTCTCTCCAAAAAGACGCAACACAACACATCACCTGAAGCAAATGGCTAACTGCTAGCAGGACTGGAACATATATATATGTATATATGTGACATTTAGAAAAACTTCTGCAAAGAGAGAAAACACAACCAAATGGAGAGACGCCTTGCAACACGCGTAACTTCTCTCAGACACAAGCTTTGTTTCTGCTGGAATGCTTAACGGGTTGCCACCACACTAAAAACAGTCTTGAAGCTCAAGACTCAGCCCTTATTTTTAAGAATTTTTACTGACATGGTGGGTAAGGAGCTACTTTTAGGTTTAGGACACTGAAGTTCCTGTGTTTGACTATAAATCAGCCACATCTTGTCGACTTGTCGTGACGTGATTCATGGAAAACTGCATCTGTGTGACGAATGGTGAAGTGTCACTTTGCAGATTTACTCGGAGGTTTGTCACAAACACACCATGCAGAGTTTTTGCTCTTCGAGGTAAACCGCTTTACGTTTCTAAATATTTCTGTCTCTGTCACTGTGGTGTGTTTGCTCGCAGTTTAGGCTTCTTTAAATAATATAATCCAGCGTAATAGGCTTAAAAAGGTGCACGAGGGAAAAGTCAGTGATGATAAAGTTAAAAAAGCTGAGTCACAGATGCAGAAAAAACCCACACGAATGGATGGAGCTCGGGGAAAGTGTGCTTTCCTCAATGCTTATGCGATGAAGCATTCAGAAGTGCTGAATTTGGGTTTGGATGTTCGCAAATACAAGTAATCTGATAATGAAGTGACATGGATGAGCGCATAATTGCATCCCGAGTCAGTTCCTCTGTGATGAGTTGCATCGAATTACGATTCGCATGCAGATATATCAAGATGTCAGGCGAAGTCGAGCTCTGAACGCAGGGAGGAGGAAAAAAATGACTCAAAAAATGGACAGCTGCAGGTGCACATAAAACTAAAAAGACTGATGGTTCTTCTTCATGTGTCCAAATACTTTAGATTTTAAATAAGATTACGTAAATACAGAAGAAGAAAACAAGAACAGATTACGGCATCCTTAAATTCATAATGCCATATACTGCATTACCAACCAAAAAACCCCTTTAATAATAGAAGTGATATCTCTACAACCCTCTGTAAGAAAAACTACATCCTACTTTGACCTCTTCTAGTTGTTTTAATTTTAATTTTTTATGATGTTAAGTTTACTTACTTTAGCTTTATTAATACAAAAAATCAAGTCATGGAAAAAATACATAAAAATATGTAATTTTATAACATGCCATACAGGATGGTATCATCAGCATAGAAACAGACAATGCAACGCTTATGTGGAAAATAATCAGGCATGTATAGAGAATTTAGCACATGGTTTAATAACATCTGGGAATATGATTTAAAGTACCGTTGCATAAATGCAATTAAGGTAAATGAAATTTCAAATTTTTCTTAAATTCAATTTTATGGTGTAGTTCAGTCGAGCAGTACGTGCAAATTACTCTAAACTAGTTTACTCTAAAGTCCAGTTCAGTGCTCATGTGAGTAACTTTAAAGCTAACCTGTCCTGTGTTAACGTTTGGAAATCCTACTTTAGCATTAGCATGAGCCTTATTCTTAAGGAAACACCGGCAAAAAGTTACATCTGAGTCATCTTAAGGCAGGAAAAAATTATTTTAAAGAAAAAAATCTATGAAAATATATAACTTTATAACACAACATAAAGAATGGTATCATCCGCATAGAAACAGACAATGCAACGCTTATTTGGAAAATAATAAGGTCTGTATAGAGAATATAGCAGAGGGTTTAATAACATCTGGGAATATGATTTAAAGTACCGTTGCATAAATGCAATTAAGGTAAATGAAGCGTCGAATTTTTCTTAAATTCAATTTTGTGTTGTAGTTCAGTCGAGCAGCAAGTCCAAATTACTCTAAACTAGTTTACTGTAAAGTCCAGTTAAGGGCTGGTGTGACTAACTTTGAAAGCCAACCTGTCCTGTGCTAATGTTTGGAAATCCAACTTTAGCATTAGCATGAGCATCATTCTTAAGGAAACATGGCATAGAGTTAAATTCATAATGCCTTATACTGCACTATCAACCAAAAAAAACGATAATAATAGAAGTAATATCTCTACAACCCTCTGTAAGAAAAACTGCATCCTACTGTGAACTCTTCTATTTGTTTTGATTTTAATTGTTATGATGATAAGTTCACATACTTTAACTTTACTAATACAAAAAATCAAAGTCAGGAAAAAAAAACGTAAAATATGTAACTTTATAACACGCCATACAGGATGGTATCATCAGCATAGAAACGGATAGGATAACCTCTCCTGTGTTAGCGTTTGGAAATCCTACTTTAGCATTAGCATTAGCCTCATTCTTAAGGAAACAATGCCATACAGTTACATCTAAGTCATCTTAAGGCAGGAATAGATCATTTTCAAAGAGAAAAATCAATAAAATAAAGTAACTTTTTAACACACCATATAAAACGGTATCATCAGCATAGAAACAGATAATGCAACGCTTATCTGGGAAATAATAAGGTATGTAAAGAGAATATAGCAGAGGGTTTATTAGCATCTAGGAATATGATTTAAACCAGCTATGCACACAGTTATCAAAACCAGTGGAAAGCAGCTTATTATTATATAAAACCTTGGACCAATCACAGTCAGGTGAGGTCATTTATAGTGAACATATGCAAAAGAGACTTTTACTCTGAAACTCAAAACCCACCAGCAGGTTTGTAAAGCATGTTATCTAAAAAAAAAAAATCACCAAAATGACACCATTTGTAAGAGTCAGAAACATGAAAAACAGGAAGTACCATTGAATTTTCAACTAATCATGTGCAATTTTTGATTTTGTCTGGAAAACTGAGCAAATCTATATGTTAGAATTTCTTTAAAATCACTTTATTCTACATGACTCACTTATAGAAAATGCCAAAAACACACTGTGGTAACCACCATCTATATAAAACAGCAGATTCTGAGTTCATCAGCACAACTGGGTAGTCACATGACACTTTTTTTTAGGCTGAACTGCAGGCAGTGTTTGCACAAAGCAGAGAGAATCATAGAAACAAATCAAAAATGCAAGAAGAAAAACATTTAATATGTAAAATCTAACTTTTTCCCGGTAATAGTAGCAAATGTTGTGCATGTTGATTCCTGTTTTTTTCGATTTATTCATGATTATAACTGCACAGAAAACATTTTTTAGTTCTTTCTACTTCCTGCCATGCTGTGGTGTTTCCATAGAGTTGCAGGCCTTTATACTGCAGTTAAAAATGAGTCCACAGTGGGGAAAAACAAGAGGAGCCAGAATAAATAAGAACACCCAGGAAGTGCTTAGCGTGTCGAGGGTTAAATCTTAATCGCCTTCTATTTAGACCAACCCGACGCTGTATAAAGGATTTGCACACTGCATCATGGATATCCTTTGAGGATGTCCTTTCTTCTTGTATTCCCCCAGTCAACATGCAGCGGATGGGAAATGTGCCACAAAGCAGCGATGACTCACAAACCCAAAAATATCGCGGCGGATTAGACGGCGAGCCAAACTCACAGCTGACACTCACACAGAGAAAAATACAACATATCTGCCTCCCGTCCATCACTCTCTCCTCCACTCTGTCATTTCCACATTAGTGAAAACACAGATATTTCATTTCAGCGTGTCACTCAGACTCCTGCTGTATTTTCGAGCCGTCTCTCTCAGCAGGACCAGACTGATGCTTTCTTCTCTTTCTCAAAGCTGCAGACCAGATTATCGAGCACCAGGCATAGAAGGAACATGCATTAGTGCAGCATAGGAAACACTAAAGGGCCGATCAATGAGAAATTATTGAAGGCTGTAGAATTTTTGCTAATGCTAATGCACTTTACTGCACCTTATTGAAGTTAAACCTGGGTAGAACTTCTATATCCTCTGCCTATAACGTTTGCCTCACCACTGACCACTTCTTCTTCTGATTCTTTTGCTAACGAGGGTCTTCCATCGGTTTGATCAAACAATAACTCAAACTTTTTCTGTTACATTAAAGTGTCAGATCAGGACTTTTGAGGCAAGAAGGCCTCCATAGACATCAATGGTTTTCAAAACTTGCTATATAATGTTAGATTTCTGATAAATTATGTTTACTATCATCTAACACAGTGACATAAAAGCTAACCAGTTGTAAAAAAAAAACACATTATTAGCTGTCTAAAAGGCTAATTAGCTGACTTTATGTTAAACTAAAAACAATATGCTGTTTAGCTTGCTGTAGCACTACCTAACCAGCTTACTTTATGTTAAGCTAATCATGTTACGTATATTAGCCTGCTGTAGCACGAGCTAACTAGTTGACTATATGTTAAGCTAAAAAACATATGCTATTTTAGCTTGCCATATCAGTAGCTAACTCGCTGAATATATGTTGAGCTAATAATGCTATGCTATATTAACTTGTTAGAGCATTAATTTAATTTAATTTAATTTATTTATTTGAACAGGGACAGTGTACAATATACATTAACCCCAGAAAGAAGAGATGCATTGTACCAGGTTACGCTGGACCCATTACGCTAATAATGTTATGATTTGCTGTAGCACTAGCTAACTGACTCTATGTTAAGCTAATAATGTTATGCTATATTAATTTGCTGTAGCACTGCCTAATTAGCTGACTCTATGTCAGGTTATTAATGTTGGCATGCTGTAGCACAAGCTAACTAGCTGACTCTATGTTAGGCTAACAACAATGTCTTATCTTATAGCACAAGCTCTGTTAAACCAATAACTTTGTGCTATATTAGCTTACTGTAGCACTAGCTAACTAGCTGACTCTATGTTAAGCTAATAATGTTAGCATTCTGTAGCACAAGCTAATTAGCTGACTTTATGTTGAGCTAATAATGCTATATTAACTTCCTATAGCACTACCTGAATTTAAATATCAATGATAATAAAGTTAGAACTTTGCAAATTACAAATTATTTGGCAATAATCAAACTTTTCTTTTAAAAAAAAGTCTAAAATTTCTATATGTGTTTTTTGTCATTCCAAAGTTTTTGAATTGACTTTTCATGGTATATATATTATATATATACTATATGGTATTTGTACTGTCTGAATAGTAATTAAGTCAAACTAAATAAAATAAAATATAGTAATATTTTGAGATACTAGAGTTCTGATTTTCAAGTATTTTACTTTATGTGATTTTTTTGAGTGATATGTAAAAGTGCCTTATGCACATTATCTTTAATATTTAAATGTTGGATAGTAGATCTCTGGTCAGATTTCTCTTTAACATCACAGAGGAGGATGAACAAGGTGGAAGTTAAAGCTCAGGTACCTGAGAAAAAACTGCAAATATTCTCAGAAATATGAATATATTTCTCTACAATACAAACAGTTTAGGCTGAGATGATTTATAAATGCATCACCGTTAATGGAGCAGTAATAGTGGAATCATTCAACCTGCTCTTCAGCCTGCAGGAGCTTGTTTCTTGTGCATGAAGACGTTCCTGCAGGAATAAATGGTTTTGCATGTTTCAATAGATTTCCCTCTACTACTATGTGGTTTACAGCAGTTTGTGTGTTTAATCTTGCTGATGCAGGCGACCGCACCGTAAAGAGAGTCGATATCTGCTTAACAAGCATGTCATCGAGGAAAACAGAGAAAGGCCGGCCTCTGATTAATTTGTCGCGTTGCTCAGCCTCACCTCACTGTATTTACTTTAACAGATGCAGCTCAGTCAGGGAGAAAATGGAAAGTTAATGGAAAATTAATTTGCTCATGTGCGCGTGTGTTTGTGTGTGTTGTTGATAAATGAGCCTTGTGCTGTTCGATTTGCTGCTGAAGTCTGCACTGACAAACTCACCGTCTGGAGGCACCCTTCAGCAGATGAAGCGTTGGTACTTAACTAATAATTCCACTTAGCAAAGACGGGATTTTGGCAGCTATTTGTTGTCGAACTCGATTTGTCGTCGAACTCTGCACAGGCAAAGTGCTTTCCAATAGAAACAATCAAAAGTAATAAGAACCAGAACTCAAGATATGAACAAGTTAAACCGATTTAAATGAGTACAATCAGTTGGGGGAAAGATGTGATTTAAAAGACGATGCTGTTTGGAAGGGAGGCCCTGCCAGAACATCTAAATCAACAGCTGATAGCTGGAGCCAGAACATTTATGGCCGTTAAAACAAGTAATAAAACCTTAAAATCAATTCTAAAACCCGCTGATAGTCGGTGTAATGTGGTCGTCCCTCTTAGTACATGTTAAGAACTTGGCAGCAACACTTTGTATTCGGCTGCTGTGGAAAGTGTATTACAGCAGATGAGTGTGGGAGGAAGAAAATCACCTTCTCTAAGTCTGCAGCTAAAAGTAATGACCTGATCTTGTTCAACCATCTCAGGTACACAGGCATAACATTATGACCACCTGTCTAATACTGTGTTGGTCCCCCTTATGTGGCCCAAAAATGCAACCGCAATTCATGCAACCCTGATCCTGGAGGGCTTTTCTCACATATTGTCCAATGTGAAAACATACAACTAACATTTTAAACAACAATTTTTAAGATTCTAATACATGTATATTAGTCTCATGTTCCTCTATGTTGTAGTTTAAGAACAAATCTGTTTACTCGTTGCTTATGCATTTAAGGATGCTGGCGTTTTGTTTGGGGCATGCAGCTTCAGCCTTATAGTTATAATGATACCATGCATGTGGAAATCAAGTGAACATTTAAACCCACAGAACTTTTGTCTCCCCCATCTGGCAATGAGAGTAATTACACACTGTAAATGGTCTGCACTCACACCGATCAGATATAACATTATGACCACCTGCCTAATATCGTGTTGGACCCCCTTATGTGGTCCAAAATGTTCTGAACCATTGGACCAGAGGACCTCTCAGGGTGTCCTATGGGGTCTGGAACCACTGGATCCTTTGGGTACTCTGGCTTGTGCAGTGGGGCCTCTGTCAATCCAACTGGTTCCACTGCATCCTGTTGATGCTTGATCAGAATGGGCTGTAGGAAGTTTGGAGGTCACATCAACATGTTGGACCATTGTCATGTTCCTCCACATGTTCCTGATTGGTTGGTGTTGTTTCCATGTGGTGGGGTGCATTTTCATCCAGTGACATTTGGGATTTCCATCAGCATGAGAGAGTGTGTTTGTTGTGGGACGATGTTTATTTGGGTGTCTAAGTCTGATCAAGGTTTTCCATCAGAATACCAGGATGTTGCGGCTGATCAGTGTATACCTGCCAGCATTTCAGCAGGTAAATGGTCATATTTAAATATATATGTGTGTGTGAAAAACAAAACTTTTGACCTGTAATGGGTCGTAGCAGCCCTTTGAGCTAAAAGTTAAATGCTGAATGACTAAACCATCAATCACTTCTACTTGTGTGGAAGTCTATGTGAAGCTGCCCGTCTGTTGGAAACCAACTCTCAAACGTCCTGTCGTCTGATAGTGAACATTCAGCTGCACAGCGACCGCTCTGGTGGACATTCCTGCTTCCAACATGCCAATGACACGTTCATGCTTATACTCATATTTGGGACACTAATCAAGAGAAATATCCATTTAGTACAAGTACCAGACAGTATACGCTCACTTTGGGTGGTGCACTTCATGTGGCATCAATATTTCACATGGGGCCTTTATAGTTTTGTTCAGTGGATGTATAAATCTCCTTCTTTCTTATAATAAGTTATGAGCCTGCAGTAAATATTAACATGTCTGGATATTAACAGAACTATGAGTATGAGGTGTGGATATGATGATTACATTTTATGTAAACTATTATCAAGATTATGTTTATTATTAACACTCTGTAGCACAGACGAGGAAGTGGGATCGTTGGAAAGGTCAAGTTGTGCAGTTTCATTTGAATTTCATTTGCCTGCACCTCAGCGTAATAAATAATTTTGCAAAAAATTCAGCCAAGGACAAGGGATTTGAATTTTCAAAGGGCGTCTGTTGGGCTCGAAGGATACGCAGTAGAAAAATAAACCAGCGCAAATAAATAAATAAATAAAATATCAACTCTGAATTACTTAATTTCAGTAGGACGTACCAACCAGCCCAAAGGTACCTGCTTATACTTTGGATTGACGCTCGTCTGCCACCTTTTTTCTGTTAAGTCGAAGGCCTCTGTCCAGTAAGTGCTCCCCTTAGATGCTTCACTTGAACATGCAAATGAATTTGTAGTTCGATGCTGACGTTTGCATCCTGACCTGTACTAAAGAAGCTGAACCTGAAACATTCCCACACATGGAGACCTGTTTTTCCCACCAGCGATCATCATCTGTGTCAGCTCGGCCGCCTGCCCGTTCTGACAGATACCGGCGTCATCACTGACCTCTGGTGGTGCGTGTTGTGTACTGCAATGCATCACGTTAATGTGCCACTTTGATGATAGATAAAGGAGTTGGAATTTCCAAAAAAATGCTGGATAAATATGCAGCAGAAACCATTCAGTAGGACAACTTTCTGCCATGCCTCTCCTTCCTTGGTCAAAGCACAACGCTGTATTTAACTTAATGAAAACGAATGGAGGTTCTGACCTAAACCACCAGCGACGACGACTCTTCCACCCAGACATCCCGCCACGAAGTCGGCCCTCTTCTCCCTCATCCTGGACGTTCGGGAGGGTTTGATCCAAATACCTGCAAAAGACGGAAAGAACGGGAGACGCTGTTAAATACGACGTAAGACAAAAGTTTCTCACTGGAGAGGTTCTGTGGAGAAAAACGACGAAATCAAAAGAAAGACGAATAGAAGCACCGCTATTGTTGGTACCCAGGCTGCAGGGAGTTAATTACCATCAGTAAGGTCTAGTGATAATGTTGGCCGTTGGGTGTCTGGTCTCTGTATTCCAGTTTATCTCAGGTGATGGATGGGACTGAGGTCCTGGCTCCGTTCAAGTCATTCTTCTGGATTTGTGTAGTGTGCATTGTTTGTCACCATACTGTTTGTCAGATTCAAGATTTGGCTTACAAAGATTTACTTGTCACCATTTCCTCTTGGCAAAATGGTGCAAATGTGCCCACTGGTCGTATAGTGTATACAAATGTTTAATTAGCCCACTGCCTTCACCTTTTAGCTCTCGTCCGACTCATTGCTAAGGCTAGCCGTCCATGCTGTGTCCTGCTTTTTATAGTCTATTCAGATCTTCCATCGTTTCATGCAGTAATATCAGAAGTTGGTAAAAACATGTGTTTAATGCCAAACAGAGATTGTTATTGATATATTACTTCCTGAAGTGTTCACATCCAGTTGAAACCAGGCAGACATTTGACCCCCACACCCCAAAACAGACGGCTTCCCCAGAGGCCGCTGTGCTGCCTACTTGCGCCGTTTTGACGCCAACGTTTCAATCTAATCCGTTATTTTGTGTTTATTTTCCAGGCAAAGTGGACGGCATGTCAGAGTTTTGCTGGAAACAATTGAGATATTCCAAAACTGGAGTTACTGCACAGAGAAACAACTGGTGTCACTGGAAAGGTTAAGTTCTACACTGTGAAACAAAAGGGACTTGGAGACTTGTTCAACCAAGAAGCAGGAATGCTATTGCTAAGATATTACAGGAGTTTGACTTGTCTCGTGATGTTATTGCTTCAGTATGAATAAATATGCAGCAAGTTCTGCTTCTGCTCTTTCTTCTACTATGATATGAGTATGTGATGATGGCGTTTCATATATGTGACCATATCTAGATATTAACCGAACTATCACAACATCGATCAACCACAACAACCGATCAGCCACAACATCCTGACCACTGACAGGTGAAGTGAATAACATGGATCATATTGGTTCTATGTGGTGTTCTGATGGAGAACCTTGATGAGACTTAGACACCCAAATAAACATTGTCCCACAACAAACACACTCCCTCATGCTGATGGAAATCCCAAATGTCACTGGATGAAAATGCACCCCACCACATGGAAACAACACCAACCAATCAGGAACATGTGGAGGAACATGACAATGGTCCAACATGTTGATGTGACCTCCAGACTTCCTGCAGCCCATTCTGATCAAGCATCAACAGGATGCAGTGGAACAAGTTGGATTGACAGAGGCCCGACTGCACAAGCCAGAGTACCCAAAGGATCCAGTGGTTCCAGACCCCATAGGACACCCTGAGAGGTCCTCTGGTCCAATGGTTCAGAGCATTTTGGACCACATAAGGGGACCAACACAATATTAGGCAGGTGAATTGGCAGTTAGCATTAGCATTTAGCAGCTAGCTAAATGGTAGCATCGGCACTGGTCACTACCTGGAGCATCTCCTAAACGGGCCAGGGTCAGCTGAAAAGAGCAAGTGCTGGTTGGATTAACAGAGGCTCCACTGCACAAACCAGAGTACCCAAAGGATCCAGTGCCAACGTCCTGGTTCCAGACCCCATAGGACACCCTGAGAGGTCCTCTGGTCCATGCCCAATGGTTCAGAGCATTTTGGACCACATAAGGGGGACCAACACAATATTAGACAGGTGGTCATAGTGTTATGGCTGATCTGAGTACAATGATGTGATGCAAACAACAGCAAAGGGTCAGAAGATGGATGTGCAGCTGTGTGCAGGTTGTGACTGTGATTAAACCTGATGTAAATTCAAATTATTATTTTTTTCAAACGCAAGCAGCGAGCTTCGCTGGAAAGGTCAGCTTTGCAGTTTCATTTGATTTATGCTTCACATCATCGCAACGATTACTTCAAGGAGCAATTGGGGTGAGAAGGAGGGATGTGAGTTTGCAGGTGCAGCAAACACTATTATATTGGGTCACATGTTTTAGGTCTTATCTGATATCATTGAAATTGTACATAAAAAGTCATCCAAGCGAGAGTCTGGGGTCGCTTTCTCCTACAAAGAGTCCTTGTATATGTGGACGGCAGAAAGCTAAATGAGGAAACTGTGGCTTGTTCACTACTTAAAGGAACATTTTGCGGCATTTTATTGACTTTTTCTGCTTTTACTTACAGTTCGATAAGAAAGTTAATCCTGCAGGTTCAGATTAGCAGCCAGCCTGGTCTGGTCTGACTAAAGACAAAACAAAACCCCCCAAAAAACTAGAACTGCATTCAGAGAGTCCAGTCCTCTGACATTTCCCTCATGAAATTCGGTTTTTGCATAAACCTGCTGACAGACATGATAGACTAACAATAAAACAGACCTCTGCCTTGGCATTTTCCCCTCAGCACCCTGAGTCCACTGTTTAACGCCGTGTATCTCGATGCAATGTGGCGTCTTGGCAAGAAAATTAATAGGTTCCTTTCCAAGAATGAGTTCATGAAAGGATGCGTTCTGCTCTCAGCATCTCCGTCCTTGCAAGCTCCAAAGCAGATAAGCCTCGCCTCGCCTCGCTGCTGCTTTGGTTCCTGGATAAATGAAATCCCGAACAACAGAAGAGGTCACTGTTAGCCAGACGGAGAAGGAGCCGAAGCCAAAGGGAAGACAGGGAAAAGAAAAAGCAGGGAAAGAAATGATGGGCATTGTTTGGATGTGGCAGCACAGTAAACCTGCCCGAGGATCTCCTCCTCCCTCCGACTCCCTCTACGGCTTTGAACCAGAGGCAGATTAAATTTCTATAACACACTGACACGCTGCCTTTTCCTCTGCTAAGACCCTCGGCGATGGGAGGTGGGCTGGAGGTGCAACAGAACACACTAAAGACAGATCATAATAGACGTCCTATAGATTGTAATGTCTGTCGCTGAGGTGTGAGCAGACACTAAACCCAGCAGCAGGATTCTACCTCAGATGGTGGCAGCAACATGATCCTTCGCTGGTGGTCACTTCCACATGGATATCTTTCAGTTTATTCTACATTCAAAGCGTGCTCATGCAGTTTTCTTGGGTCTGATGCTAACTTGGCTGTCGATCGAGCTAAATGCTAACGTGGCGTCGAGCACAGCGTTCATTTTGTAGGTGAAAGATGTCGGCTGACGACTGGTTTTTCACAACGAAACGAAAGTAAAACCAAACATAAAGTCACACTTCAGGATGCTGTCAAACTGTTTCACTCCTCTCCTCCTTGAATAAAAACTAAAAATGACAATATTCAAGATGGACGAATGAACAGATAAACTCAGAATGCAGCTCAGATGTTCCTCCTCTATGCCAGATATCAGTTAATCAGTGGGTCTATCAGTCTGATCTGCTGCACTGCTGTTAAATACAAAACTCCTCGACATGTCAGTCGTATCATCCGACCAATAAACCAAATTAAAAATAACAAGAAAAATAATAGAAAAAACAAATGTAGAAAGACATAAATGAATAAATGCAGGAATACAGAAATAAATAAAAACAGAAAAACTGAAATAATTTAATGTAGAAATAAAAAAATAAATAATAAAATAAATAATATAGAAATACATAAATAAATATACATATAAATGCTGAAATAAATAGGTATTAAAAATACGGAAACAAATAAATGTAGAAATACAAAATTAAATATTTGTAAGAATAAATAAATGTAGAAATAAATAAATATAGAAATAAAAAATATATATAAATGTAAACATACATCAATAAATAAATAAATGTAGAAATACAAAATAAATAAATGAAGAAACACAAAATTAAATATTTGTAGGAATCAATAAATGCAGAAATATGGAAATAAATAAATATAGAAATACAAAATGAAATAATTGTAAAAATAAAAAAATGTGAACATAAATAAATAAATATAGAAATAGAAAATTAAATAATTATAAAAAATTTAAAAATTAAAAGAAAATATAGAAATATCAAATTAAATATTTGTAAGAATAAATAAATGTAGAAACATGGCAATAAATACAGAAATAACAAAACAGTTATAAATGTAAAAATACATAAATAAAAAAATAGAAATAAAGAATTTAATATTTGTAAGAATTAATAAATGTACAAATATGGAAATAAATAAATAGAAATACAAAATTAAATCAGTGTAAGAATTAATAAAAGTAGAAATACTGAAATAAATAAATGTAGAAATAACAAAAAAAATTATAAATGTAAAAAGAAAGAAAGAAAGAAATGTAGAAATACAGAAATCGACTAAATGAGTATTTTCAGCTCTTCCTGGGTAAAACAACCCGACCAAAGCATCATGTTTTACTAACTTTTCTTATGCAGTGCATGTAAAATCCTGCTTTGTAGTACTCTTTGGAGTAAAAAGCATTTCCCAGATGTAGTGGATTAGAAACATGAAGTGACATGAAATGGAAATAGTACAATAGAAGAACAAGCAGCAGGTACTCGGTACTGCAATGTGCTTAAACTCCAACACTGGTAGATGTGGCTAAGCCTTCTCCAGACACACAGAGCCGAGGCAGTAAAACTAAACCCCACTTTAAAGAGATTAAAGTCCAATTTATCCAGTCCAGCTAAATAAAAGTAGATAAAGCCGAACTCCTCGGGGCGAAGATGTCAATAACTCCCTAACAGCACCACGCCGCTGCACACAGTCAAACACACTGGTCCAGGTTGGCTTCTGTGGAAGAGTCAGCAGGACAAACACTCTCTGGAGACTCCAGGAGGCCTTTAAAGGCAGAGAACGAGAAGTGTCGCCATGGAGAAGTTATCTCACCCAACAGGAAGCTGGTTCTTCCTCTACTGCAGCCAGATATCGCAACAAATTGGAGCTAAAAAGGAGTCTGACTGTAGAAAACCAAAGCAGTCCTGCAGAGCTGAGGGCTGTGGTCCAGGACTTCTGCTTAAATCTGATCGGCATCACCACCCGGGAGAGTCACAAGACAGCAACACGTCTGAAAACCTCATTTCTCTCAGCTTTATAGACAGAAGAGGATAAAAAAAAAGCTCCCAAGAAACGATGGAATCAACACACTTTTAAAGGAGCTCATCCAGCAGACGTGACCTCTGTAAACACTCAGGAGGGATGCTGGATGTAGTTCCTGCTGTAGGGGAGCAGAGTTGCACTGCAGCTAAATGCTAATCTGTGAGTGAGAGGATGGAAGCAGGAGCCACCAGCTAATAGACGAGCCGCTGCAGCAGATCAGCTACTCAGCCGTGGAAAAATGGAAAGATAACATGCAAATGGAGCGCAGATACAGGAGGAGACAGGTTTCAAACAAGCATGCAGGCTGCTAACACCGGATGTTTTCCTCCCTCCCGGTGCCGACCGGAGATAAAGCGGCTGCTGCTGTTTCTCAGCTACCAGTGGATTCACCTGAGCAGCCGTGCGTCTCCTCTGATTGGCTGATAAAGGTGTTTGTGCTCCATGTTTATCTGTGTTGACATGGTAATTAGGTGGGAGGTCCTAACCATAGTCTGAAGCAGGTTTGGAATTTGGAAATAAAGAAACACATTAAAACAGAAATAGATAAAAATGGAAAAAGAGGAATTAAAAAAATTAGAAAAAACAAAATTACACACATGTAAAATAAATAAATAAATACATGTAGAATCACAGAAATAAATAAATAGAGAAAAAAAATTTAAATAAATGTAGAAATACAGAAAAAATAAATGCAGGAAAAAACAAATGAGTAAATGTAAAAAAAAACAGACACAAATAAATGTAGAAACACAGAAAGAAATAAATTAATATAGAAATATTTTTTTTAAATAAATGTAGAAATACAAAAAAAATATGCAAAAAAATACTGGCATAAATAAGTATAAAATACAGAAACAAATAAAAGAAGAAATATATAAATAAATAAAAATAGAAATAAATGTAAATAAATAAATAAATGTAAAAATACAAACATGCTCACATGTAGAAACACAGAAATAAATAGGGAAATTACAAAAAACATAAGTGTAGAAATGCAGAAATAAATAAATAAGTAAAAATAATAAATTAAAAAAGTATAGAAACATGGGGAAAAAAATTGTAAAAATAAATAAATGAATAAATAAATAAATGTAGAAATACAGCAATAAAATCTGTAGAAATCCAAAAACAAATAAATGTAAAAATACTGAAATAAATAAAGGCAGGAAAACAGAAATAAAAAAATGTTGAAATAAGGAAATAAATAAATAGAGAAATAATAATAAAAAATAAACCTAGAAATACAAAAATAAATAAATGTAGGAATAAATAAGCAAGTAAATAAATAAATAGAGGCATACATAAATAAATACATGTAACACTACTGAAATAAATAAGTAAAAAAAATACAGAAACAAATAAATGCAGAAATACATTAAAAAGCACATGAAGAAACATAGAAATAAATAAATGTACAAGTAAATGTACAAATAAAACAAATGAAACAAATAAATGCAGAAATACATAAATACATAAATGTACAAAAACAGATATAAATGAATATACAAAGACAGAAATAAATACATGTAGAAATACAAGAACTAGAATACGACCCTTTAACTACATTTTTACAACTACTTCTCCATTTTCTGGGTTACCACGGTGACGATACCTGCCTTATCTAATATATGATTGGTTGCCCTTTTGGGGCTCTTTTTGTGGAGGGTGGAGGCAAATAATGCAGACTGTTGCTAGGCAACATCATCAAAGACAGACGCATAATCTCACTAGATGAACTAGTAAACAAACACATGCAGATCAACAGAAATAGGCAAAATTAAAGGTGATGTTTGAAACTGTAGAAATGAATTCAAGACACTGCTTTCATTATTACTTCTATCATTTCTAAAATATGTGTATTTTTTATCTATTCATGTGTTTATTTCTGCATTTATTTATTTATACTTGAGTCATTTTTAACCCAGAAGGTGTGCAGCTGTCAGAAAGTCAGCAGGGCTTCCCTTCAGCCGCCTTCTCATGTGACATTTTCCTCCTGTTTACATGATTTTTGCATCTCCTCCATCGCTTTTGGCCTTTTCACCACTTTTCAGCGGCTGCAGCAAACAGCACACTTCTGCCTTTCAGAGACGGACCCATTCATTTCAAGCGTAACCTGGTCGTTTTCATCTCTCGCTGTGAAAAACAACATACCTTCTATGGTTACAGGTGCATGATTTGAACCACTGCAGAGTTTTAATCGTACATTCGGTGGATTAATAAATGAGGACGTGGAAGAACGACTGCATGGACGTTATGAGACGGACGGAGAAATGCTTTGTGTGCTTTCTGTCGTCGCAGCCTCTCACAGGACTCGTCGGGCAGGGAGACAGAGTGAACCGCTCTCCCATACAAAGAGGAAAAGCCCACTTGTGGCATTTTTCACCGCCGCTTTAACCCGCAAGACGACAAATGAGCCGCTCTGAGGGGGGAACGCTGCAATCTGTCAGCATCCATTATTAATCCCGCTGCTCCGGCCTGCTGCAAAGTTTTGGGAGCGAGGAGGCAGTGTTTCTCTTTAGCTGTTGTTGCCTGCGGTGGAGCATCGATGCAGGTGAGCTGAGTGACATGCGGGGCTGACGGGTGTCGAGTGGACTCAGCTGGAGGAAGGGAGGCCGTGTTTATTTAAAGCTCAGAATCAATCCTCTTCCTGTTTCGCCCTCGGACTCCTCACTCTGAACCCATCAGCCGCCTCAATAAGACACTCGGAAGCGCCGCAAATCTCCAAACAGACGTGCACGAAAACCCACCGCACCAACACATCCATCCCCAGCTGGCCAGGTAGGAACTGGAGGACGCTCGGCCGGGTAATGACAGCGGCTCTGCTCTGGGATCAGGATCTGATAGACGGCCAGAGACGCTCTGAATATTTCAGAGCGGGAATCAAACAGCTGCAAGTGATCACAAGCCGGGAAACAGCTCCAGACAGCAGCCAGCACATCATCTCTTTGATAAGAATCACAGAAGTGTTCACTGAGGTCTGCTGTATTTCTCAGCAGCGCAGAGCGTGACCACAGCTCTTCCTCTGTTTTTTTGATTAATAAAACCCTTTAGGTAGATTTAATCTTCAGCGATGCAACTTTAAAAAGACAAAATGCAGCAAACATATACAGAGAAACTGTGTTAGAAACAGATTTTACCACCGAAATACTATAAATCATAAACAAATACTGCAGAAACACATAAATCTGACGATAGAGATGCATCATTTTAGTGAGCACTTCCTCACAGGACACAGCAGAGCTACATCTGCTGCAGTGGGTCTTTGCTGCAGTAAACCCACTCTTGCATTTACTGCCCTCTCTGCCACAGACACACGGCTAACAGACAGCTGAAGCCCAGTTAAAAATCGACTCTCTTTGGACGACATCTTGGTGGTAGAGTTTGATTTTACTCATAGCTAAGAATGAGGCAGCAGTAAATAGTTAAATAACAGGTGCAGTAGCTGGTCCTGCTGCAGTGAGTTGTCGCATTTATCGCAGAGCAGCAACAAAACAGAGAAACTTAAAGTATGGAAACTTGCAAACACTTTAAGGCAAGGCTGTCAGGGTTGCATCAAAACGTTTTACAAATTAGAAGCTGAATAGATAAACATTAAAGCACATCACTGCCAATCTGCATAAATGCTACGTTGTTCCAAAGTCCTTACATGCAAGTCTGGCTGCTCAGCAGATCCTTGGTAGAAACACTGAACAAAAATATATAAAGGCCCCATGTGAAATATTGATGCCACATAAAGTGCACCACCCAAAGTGAGCGTATACTGTCTGGTACTTGTACTAAATGGATATTTCTCTTGATCAGTGTCCCAAATTTGAGTCCACCACTGCCTCAGTGATGCATTAATTCCATTCAGTCCATGGGTGTGGCATATCCAGACGCTGCTCCAACACAATGAGCAGTACTCAGACACTCCTTATACTGGGGACAATAAAAGGACACCCCAACATGTCACATGTTGACCAAAGCAGCAACGCCTCAGATGACTCCGGTCATGAGGGAACGTGTCATTGGCATGGATGCTGTGGAACAAATTTGATTGACAAGCCAATCTGGACAAGCCAGAGTACCCAAAGGATCCAGTGCCAACGTCCTGGTTCCATAGGACACCCTGAGAGGTCCTCTTGTCCATGCTCAATGGTTCAGAGCATTTTGGACCACATTAGGGGGACCAACACAGTATCAGACAGGTGGTCATAATGTTATGCCTGATTGGTGGATGTCTTCCAGCATACTGTACATGTTAACATCCATCCATCCATCCATTATCTAGACACCGCTTAATCCTCTGTAGGGTCGTGGGGGGCTGGAGTTTATCCCAGTTGACTCAGGGCGAAGGCAAGGGACACCCTGGACAGGTCGTCTCACCTGGCATAGCATTGTCTTATCCTGGAGCAATAGCATGCTAGCTTGGAGATGCTTCGAACACTTCAGTTTTTGTGGACAGCACAAGGCTCAAAAGTACACAGTCAGGAGTTACGC
Source organism: Dascyllus trimaculatus (assembly GCA_024666655.1). Taxonomy (NCBI): domain Eukaryota; kingdom Metazoa; phylum Chordata; class Actinopteri; family Pomacentridae; genus Dascyllus; species Dascyllus trimaculatus. The sequence goes on from CM045452.1 coordinate 32,428,633, forward strand.
CACTTGTTTTAGGTTGAAGCAGAGAACTTTTTGAAGTTCCCTCGTATGTTATGCTATTAGTCCTCCAAATTTATCTTAAAACATGTAATATCTATCATTTGCAAAAGCTGCCATGAAAATACCCACCATTATGGAACACTATGAGGTGTCGTTTGTACCTATTACAAAACACAGATCCGCGCAAATTCCTTTTTGTGATAAAGTACAATTGAAAAATGATGCACATTATGAGGACGCAGTTTCACATCGTTTCATCTAGAACGCACTCTGTCACCATTAGGAGTTTTCACCACTCAGACACGAACAGCTAATCTCAGCATGTGAGTCACTGAATGGAGAGGAATGGCGTTTTAATATTTCCGAGGTGCTGAGAATGACACCGATCGCCATCAGGACGGTTTTGTTGTTCCTAGCCGTGCTACGTCAAGGCCCACGGTGTGAACAGTCGCATCTGCACTGGCTGGCTGACAGGACCGATGATGAACACAAGTGTGATGTAAATAAAACGTAGGAAAACGACACCGTCATGCACCAGCTGCTGTTGAGGAAACTGTCATAATGTGGCGTCGTCACATGATATTGTATATTGATGGTTGATGGTGTTGCCTAGAAACAGGGGCTACGCTTAAAGGCCCGATTCAGGACCCAACAAGGACCACAAAAATGACTTCCACTTCTGCTTGCACACTGCGCTTATAAATATCCCCCACAATACACTCATAAGGTTTGAAGCAGACTGAATGTAATGCTGTGTAGATGTGTCAAGACAACACACACACACACAGATATTCCCAGACTGAATATAAAGTAACAGGGCAGTCAAGCATGCAGATTCATGCCCTCCTAGGACTCTGCGTCCACATGCGTGCATATCGTATTTTGGCTTCCCTGCACCATTACCTTAACTCTGGAAGTCTAAAAAACTTTGAAGACTCCACCAGTTGTGCTAGTTAGTCCACGACTCTCCAGGAGCTGTGCGCTGAGCCCGGCAGTAAACACAGTGCATGGCCGCAATCTGCTATTACTTATTACTATTTGTGTCACTACTACTACTAATGACTATTTATAATTCAAAGACAAAGCTTATTTTTTATATTTATTTGGTCCTACTAATCCCAAATAACTAGGGTAAATCAAAAATGCAAGGCCCAGAAAAGGTCGGGTCCCAAGAGGATACAGTAGGGCAAAACCAATCGTTTGGTAGAGCACATTTTGTTGATGCAAAATTGTGATGAACTCAACCTCTCCAAGCCATTATTAGAAGCATGTTAGCCCCAAGAGATGGTTTTCCATTGGGAATTTAGCTGTAGGACTCACCACTTCGCCTCAGACAGAAATATCTCAACAACTACTGGATGGACTTCTGTCAAATTTGGTGCAAACAATCACGACTCCCTCAGAATCAACTGTAAGTAACTTTGGTTGTATCCTGATGTGTTATCCAGCATCGTCAGTAGGTCGGATTTTATATTTGTTAATCATCCTAGAACCTGGCCTATGACATACATTATGACTAACATATTGCCTTAGCAGCAGAGGCTCCACCAACAGGCAGCCGCAGGTCGGGCCGAAGAGACAAAAAGACCCCTAAAACAACCCCCGTTCACCTGATCTTCCTTAAACTGAACACCGCACTTCCTTAAATCCCCTGCAATACATCTGGCAAGTTTGAAGCAGATTGGATATACAGGTTTCAAAATGCGTGGAGAACAGACACACACACACACACACACAGAAATACTGGCAAAACTAAAGGCATTCTCATCTGCATACTGCACTTTTAGGAATTGTTAGCTTAAGCATGCTTAAGATAAGACTGCGCGTATGGTAAACAATATCTGCATTAGCATGTTTAACATTGCGAGCATATTAGCATGCTAATGTTAGCATTTAGCTCGAAACACCACTTTGAAATCAAGCACCGTGGCCTGATGAGGGCAACAAAAAAGCAGGAGAAAAAGTCTTGTGCAACCTGTTCTAAACTGATGGACTTGTGTTGGTGCTTTCTTAAAAACACAACGGCTAGTGAGGTGAACTCAGATGATCCTGCTGGTGCTCAAAACAACGGTAACGTCAAAGCCAGGCCTGCTGTATGAACCTGGCCCTGCTGCGGTAATCGGTATTTTCTCTGAAACCAGAATAAATACATTTTTGTGGCTCCTCTTTACTTGTAAATCCGCCAGCTCGTATCGCTTCTGCTGCCTCTCCATCTCCGCACGTCTTTTTGATTCTCTGTCGAATCACAAGTTACAAGCTGCTATAAAAAGCCTCCTAAACTTTTTCTTTGCTCTCGTCTGTTCTCTCCTCGGTTAACTAGGTTTTCTGCTGCTGCAACACGGAGCCTTTAAACGTTCCTCCCTCTGCGTTTCTCCGCGCGTCTCTGATGAGGAGCATTTATTCCCCACTTCTCTGCAACTGGATTTGCATCGTGGACAGGCGGATAATCGCATCCAGTCACTTCAGGCTGCTGCTGCAATGCAGGTTTCATTAGCAGCGCTCTACTATCGATTACAAGGATCGATGCTCTAATCCACATGTCTTATGAGGATTGAGAGGATGCGCAGAGCAAAGGGGGTGGTCGAAAGTATACGGCCTGCAGGATTTGGAAAATGTCCTGCGCGTGGAGATAAGAGTGCGTTCAACCGTAACGTGAAGCTGGACCTGGTGAATGAGGTGGAGACATTAGCCGGCTCATTGCAGAGATGATCCCGGACAACGTGATTACTGGGGCTCAGTCTTATCCAGCAGAGCGTCACTCAGGACCGAAACAGTGAGACGCAGGCTGCAGCTTTCTACCAGGTCTCTTAGTAATCCCATAAATATTCATGCCCAGTGGGTGGGACAAGCTGATGTGGGCTTTAATCATCTCCATAGTCGTGGCTGTGCAACGCGCCCCGACACTTTGGCGCTACCAACAGATCTCAGCGTTAGATCTGCGAGTGAGCATCCACTGTCAGCGTTAGGAATCATCTTGGCTCAGGTGGTCACCGTGTGCAGGAAGACTGATCTGTGAATGACCTTCCAGCGAGCGCAAATCAATCACTGAGTCAGCCGCTGGCAAGAGAACGAGAAGCCTCCCACTGAACCCGAGCAGATACACTAAGCAACGGATCCACAAGAGCCATATGAGTCAATCCCTGCCATCATACGAAAAATATGTGTTGCAAGTATTTTTTGTGAATTGTACACGTTCTCAGTGGGCCACAGTGTTTATGTATGTTTGGAATCCATGTGTTTCTGTTCTTCCTCCTTTCCCCTCCGTCCTGGTCAACATGTTCTGGGCCCGGTGCTGTAGGGATCTGATGGTTTAATGAGGTTTTATTTGATATGATATCTTAATTGGCCCCATGGGGATGGTGTGTCATTACAACTATATAGACTAAGAATAGTAATTAAAGCTGCAAGCAGCGTCGGACGGGCCCTCGCTCCTCACTGCACTCCTCTCCACAGGACCTTTTCTAGGGGGCACCGTAAAGCCGATTGGAATTTCGACTGTGCAAATCTGTTTCTCTTGGGATACTATATGTATGTACCAGATTTCATGTTTGTAGGATAAAGCAGTGATTTTATATGAGTATTTGAATATTTGTAGGGGGCGCTGTGGAGCCGTTTGACCACGCCCATTTCTGAATTGTAAATCAAACATTAGTTCTTCAGATTTGTGAGGATTTATGCTGATTTGGTGATATTACGATGATCCCTTCACCTCCAAAACCCATTTCGTTCCACATGGCGAATTTGCTCAAAATGGCCGCCCTGCCACGCCTACACCGTGTGACGCAGCCATGAGATATTAATAACTTTTCATCCTGGAGGGGTCTAGATGCCACACAGTGAATTTGGTGATGGGACAAAAATCCTGGGAGGAGTTCGTTAAATTTCAATGCCTGCGCACAGCGTTTTCTAGGGGGCGCCATTGAGCTTTTTGTTCAAAATGGCCGCCCTGCCACGCCCACACAGTGTGACGCAGCCACAAGATTTTAATAACTTTTCAACCTGGAGGGGTCTAGATGCCACACAGCGAATTTGGTGAAGATCGGACAAAAATCCTGGGAGGAGTTTTTTAATTCCAATGCGACCACGTGCTCTAGGGGGCGCCGTTGAGCTTTTTTGAAATTTCAAAAACAGGAATGTTTTTGTCTCGGGCTACTGTACCTGTGTACCAAATTTCATAGCTGTACGTGAAAATAGTTGTATTAACTCCACTAGAGCCCAATTTTCAAGGTGGCGCTATTGAGTCATTTTGCCATTCATATGTGTAATTCCTCCAAAATATCAATTTTTTCGCCAGTCCTGATGTGTGTGCCAAATTTGGGGAGTTTTTGAGCATGTTTAGGGGGTCAAATTGAGGTTCAAAGTGGGGTAAGAAAAGGAAACAGTAAGGGAACAATAGGGTCCTTGCACTGTAGTGGTTGGGCCCTAATGGGAACACAGCTGGATTCACAAAACGAGTTCAAGAAGTATGATCTGTCAGTGCTGTGCTTCCACATAGTGAAACAAAAAGAACATTTTTCAAACATCCAGGTCCATCCGTCTATTATTAGCCGCCCATTCCGGCCCATCGCACCATTTCCGCGGTGAGAGGCATGAAAAGAGTGATGGCAAAACGCGCCGGAAAGAGATTCATCTGCACAAGTGCACAGCTTCCAAAACAGCAGGGGGAGAAAAAAAAATCCAATATCCATTATCCAAACATCAGATCTTGAAATCAGAAATGATTCAGCGAGAGGCAGAAAAGAAAAAGGCTGGCCTCTGGCTGGGAAAGGTTTGACAGCAGCTGGCGGGTTTTGAGTCATCGCTCAACACCTCTGCAGCCTCCTCTCTGCTGCTGAGGAAGAGTTGCACTGATTTGCACACTGTAATTATTCTGCTTTAATAGAAAGAGATGGAATCTGTTTGATAGTCGCTGCAATCACAGGATAATATCAGGTCTGGATGAATAACAAAACAGGAGCTATTGTTTTATGGGGCATCGAACACTAAAGAATAATAACAGTGATTTTAAAACAGGGCTGACATTATGTCTCCGTCTCTTTTTGGCTCAAAAACACACTCATCTCAATGCTTCTGCTTCTGAAGGTCAGTCACAAGGTCTCTCTTTCATTCCAGCTTTGTTTCGTAAACTCCACAACACCTCCACCCAGCAGAGAGATGTCGAGACAGTGGGGAAAAAAAGCTGAATGGAGCTCAATTACTTTGTGAAACTCGGCCCACAGGGGGCGGCTGAGACAGCAGCCGTGTCCATTAGCTTCCCAGCATGTGTGGTCGCATACGTGAGGATACAGGAGTCGCTGTTCACACGTGTTGTCAAGAGTCCAAACTGCATGTCAGACAGTCAGACAGTTAGAAACCCTCTTCCTCCACTTGGAGTCCTTTTCTCCTGTGACTTGGTGCTGTGTGGAGATGAGTTTTTAAATGTATTTTTTATTTCCCTTCCGCCTTCTGTGGCCCTGCTTATAGCGTAGAAGCTAAAAGCCTTTCCCTCTGGCCATGTAGAGCGACTTTCGACAGCTTTGAGAGACCAGAGCTTGGCCCATAACCAAAAAATTGCAAAACAGTTTAATAATTGGCTCCCCAAAATAATTAATACCATCCCCTACTGACTTTATTTCACATCATAGTTCACTGAAGTCACCTGGTTACTAGAAACGAAAACCAACACACAAGTGTGAAAAACTGCAATTCCTCGACTGTCCACTGGAGGCAAAGACAGTCAGTCCCCATCGACCCCAATGCTAAAAGGCCCAACTTCACAGCAAAAACACACATGCTTGTTTTGGTCCCTGTAGCTAATTTCCTCAATCATGATGATCATCCATCCATCAATCCATCCATCCATTGTCTTCCGCTTATCCGGGGCCGGGTCATGGAGGCAGCAGTCTAAGCAGAGAGGCCCAGACTTCCCTCGCCCCAGACACCTCCTCCAGCTCTTCCGGTGGGACCCCGAGGCGTTCCCAGGCCAGCCGAGAGACATAGTCCCTCCAGCGTGTCCTAGGTCTACCCCGAGGTCTCCTCCTGGTGGGACATGCCCGGAACACCTCCCCAGGGAGGTGTCCAGGAGGCATCCAGAACAGATGTCCAAGCCACCTCAACTGACCCCTCTTGATGTGGAGAAGTAGCGGCTCTACTCCAAGCTCCTCACCCGATTTCTAAGGGTGCGTCCAGCCACCCTGCGGAGGAAACTCATTTCTTGTTGATCTTGTTCTTTCGGTCATGACCCAAAGCTCATTACCATAGGTGAGAGTCGGAACATAGATTGACCGGTAAATACAGAGCCTCGCCTTGACGCCGTAACAGAAACAAGCGGAAACTGGCGGCGGGACTTTAGGCGATGTAAACATAGAACATGGTGGCGGCAAATACGAGTGGACGAGCTGGTAGGACCCTAGTCTGATGAGGTGGAACTATCAGCAGGACATACGCAGCACTATACGACGCCATTGTTGTCGTCGTTTTCTGAGTTTGGCGCATCTATCCAGAGGTGGAGCTACGACGCAAGCGTGTCAGAAAAAGAAGCGGACAGGACATAACAACGGTGCCGCGTAAACGGTGTTTTCAGATCTTTGCACTCTGGGACCTAGGTTCAGAAAGGATCGTTTTCAGACCCCCAAAACGCCGGCTTGGTGTGGACGATACACGGGTTGGATGGACTATTGGTGCGTTCAGGCCTGGGCTCGTCTTCCTGTGGACGGGGCCTTAGTTTTGAAAAGCATTCGACCTTAAACTATTGGAAAATGCGTGTAAAGGATTGGACAAATGGGCATTTATGACCCAACCAACACTATCACCAATAAACACTGATTGGTTATCACAGGAAGGTCTTTCCAGGGAAGAAATATATTTCCTGTGAAAACAACTAAGAGAAAACTGGTAAATAAAGCAAAAATAATTAGCAAAAGATGTGAGAGGTGTGTTTTGAGTAGGGGTGAATGTGCAGGGCCTGTTTTGTCATGAAAAAGTTAAAAGAGGAACTTGTTTGACGGACAAACAGGGTCGGAGAGCGAGAAGCTTCAGTCCACACATCAGCGTGACAGTCATATGCATGATAACGAAGCCCGGAGGGGGATTGATGGCGTGATGTGGACACAATGCCAGGGAGAATTACTTTACAACAACAAGGTCATTGTGAAGAGACGGGGCTGCGCTCTTGGAGAGGCTGAGGGGTTGAGCTCAGCTCCACTGTGTGCTCGGGGAGGCAGGTCGTGTCAAGTGTTCGGCCAAAGCTCCTGATGAAACCCTGACTGTGTCTGACAGGAGATTTAATCACTCCCTAGTCCACCTCCTTCAGCCGGAATGAACCTGGATCTAGTGGAGCGTCTGGAAGTCAACAGGATGAAAGCTATCACTGAATTCACTTTTAGCACAGATAAAGTGGCTTTCAGGGTTGAAACCAGGGAAGTTTGAGGAGAAAATGATGCGAATTTGGAGTAAAAATAGCAAAATAAACACAAACGTTGTCAGTCAATAAATGACTTTTTAGTGTGGAGTAAGTTTGATGTACAATAATAACAATAATATAATTTATTTATGGAGCACCTCTCAAAAACTAAGTTTACAGACAGGACAAAAAGGAGAAGAGGGTAACTCAGAGAGACCACCGAACAACTGAAGCAAAAAGTAGATAAACAGAATTAAACATGGTGAGAGATAAACAAAATAAATCAACACCAGATAAAATAATAACCAAAAAATGCCACATCTAACTGAGAGAAAGAACAAATAGAATAAAAGAAAATGGATGGTAAAACCATGAAGACAAGGCTAGCAAGTTTTATTAAGTAATAATAATAATAGTATTAGTAGATTTAAAAAAAAAAATAAACATGCAAATAAGTAAATAAATAAAGGGTATACAAGAAAAAAATGGACAAATATATAAAGTTAAATGAAATTAAAATTTAAAAATAAATAAAATAAAATCAGATAAAATAAAACTAAATTAAATTAAATTAAATTAAATTAAATTAAATTAAATTAAATTAAATTAAATTAAACTAAATTAAATTAAATTAAATTAAATTAAATTAAATTAAATTAAATTAAATTAAATTGACAGCATCACTTAAAAGCAAGTCTGTCTCCCCAGGCAGGTCGTTAAAAGATTAATAAAAATAAACCAATACAACACTAACCAATGGACACAGACAGAATAATAAAAGCACCAAAAATTCCTCATCAGATGAAAGAAAAAGAACAAGCACAACAATGGTAAAACCATAAACACAGGGCGAGTAAGTATTACTAAATATAAATAAATATAGTAAAAGTAATTTTTTTAAAAACACATAAATGAGTAAATAAATAAATAAAGGGTAAGCAAGAAAAAAACAAACATATAGAATTAAATTAAATTAAATTCAACAAAATAGATGATAGAACAGAAAACAGCACATAAAAGCAAGTCTGTAAAAATGAGTTAAAGACAGTGACTGGATAAAAAGTGACTCAAAAGAAGACACTGGCAGGTCTAAGTAAAAAATAAAACTAATAAATCAGTACAACAACAATCAATGGACAGAAATAGATTGTTAAAGCACCAAAAATGCTGCATCAAATTAATGAAAAAAAATAAGTGTAATAAAAAAAAGAGGGTAAAAGCAATAAAAACAAAGTTAATAATAATAACAATAATAATAATAATAATAAAATGTTAAATAAAAAATTATATTAATGACAATAATAATAATAATGATGATAATAATAATAACAATATTATAATGATAATAATAGTTAAATAAAAAAAAATATTAACAACAACAACAACAATAAGTTAAATTAAAAATAAGAAGAAGAGGAAAAAGAACAACAAAAATAATAATAACAATAAGTTAAATAAAAAATTATTAATAATAATAAGAAAAACAACAACAACAACAATAATAATAAAAAGTGAAATAAATAATTGAAAAATAGTAAAAGAAAATAAAATAGACAATCAAGTCTAAAAGCTTCGACTCTGAAGCAGTCATAAGCATCGAGGCTCTAACTGCTCATTGGCTCATATTTTGGCGTCAGAATATCAGATACATAACTTCAAAAGTGATCAATAAAATCTTTAAATCAATTCTAAAATGGACACGGAGCCAGAAAAGGGGAGCTGGGACAGAGGTTTTCAACAGAATTATCAACAACATTTGACTTTTAATTAGGCTTCAATGGTCCAATTAGCATTCTGCACATCCTAAAAGCTTATTAATCAAACTCAGCGATGATCAGTGTAATCTGAGTGTTGCTTCCAGCTGTTTAGGAGTCTTTCCTCTGAGCTTATTGAATAACTGCAGCATCAGGATCCATATGAACATCTCCATAGTAACAGAACAGCTGTAGCTTTATCAGTTTTCCATACAGAAGAGACATTTTTGCTAAAGAAGTGCTCAGAAATAGAAGGAAACTGCCTAAATCCTGTCGATAAGCTAACACATGCTCAATCCCTTCATTGTACAAGGACCGATCACTGCCCCCTGAAAGCCCACTCTGAACCTGGATGTGATATGTATTTTACAGAATGAAAAGTCCCTATAAAGTCCCGTCAGCGCTCTAATTAACCAGGCTCAGTCGGTGTCGGTGTGTCACGCCTCTGACAGATAAATGCCAGGTTCTTCTCTGCACTCGTAACAAAATGGAACTCATGTCAAGGAGGTCACAAACACTTTCCGGCGCTCGGAGAGCCGTGTTAACCCAAAACGCCGGTAATGAAAGCGCATCACAGAAATCACAGCAATTAGCCCTTCATGCTGCTAATGAAGGCGCCGCTTTGGGCTCTGGTGCGATTACATGCTGCCACGTTTGATTGGAGCCACTTTAAATGTCGCCTCTTGATTGGGAACCTCAGGCATTTGCTGGCTGCAGTCTGAAGTTTGTTTAATGGGCGATGCACGAGTGGTGGAGCTACATTAACTCTGCTTTTTTTCCCCGTGTTGTTAACATACAAGGTGAATTAACAGGCGCTAAACAGTATCCTGGGAATTATGTTCATATCGACAGTCACTGGCAAGATTAAGGTGTGAAAGTTCGATTAACCCCTGGTGCATAACAGTCAGACAGTTCACAGAGCAGCTGCTGCATCACTTCGTTTCCATTGTAATCAATGAAAGTGGCTATAAAGGGAGACAGACCATCAGTTTAAGAATTACTGGTTTTAAAGCTACAAATTGAAGCCATCATGAAATGTCCCATCTCTGAGCACAAGCTTCTGGTTTCTCTTTGACTCCTCTGGACAGAATTGGTTCAGTCCAACTAAATATGTTGTTTTTCTGACTCCGACTTGTTACCTCCACCAAGGAGTATATGTGATGGCCACCGTTGGTTTGTTTGTTTGTTTGTTTGTTTGTGTTCAAACTAACTCGAAAACTCATGGACGGATTTGGATGAAATTTTCAGTATATGTGTGAAATGGGACAAGGAACAAATGATGACATTCTGGGACTGATCCGGATCACCGTCTGGATCCAGGATTTATTTAATCTAAGTGTAACCGGGTGGACGATTAAATGTGGTTTACTCTAAAAGCCACCAGAGGGCACTCTTGTTTTTGGGGTAACCTCCTCTGACCACATGATATATTGGGTCTCCACACGACAGACAGCGACAGTGACGGAGTTCTCTTTCCTTAATGAGCGACATACGCACGGTTGGGCCGGCATTCTTATCTCCGGTTGTCTAAGAAGCTGGGAGGCTGTTAGGAGCTGCCGCACTAGAGGCCGCGCCTGTTCATTAGTTCGAATGGGGTGAAGGCTGCATTGTTGGTAGGACATTTGAACTGTCTGTAATTACATTTGTATCTGTAACGTTGCATACAAAATATGTGAATTGGGAGATTGTGTTGGGAGTGGACTGAAGCTCCTTGGCGTAGGGATGGACTCTCATTGTCTTGTTGAAACACCCAACTGTGTTCAAGATCCAATCTTCTGGCTGATGATACCAGGTTTCCATAAGGAATATGGAGGCAATATTTCTTGATTATTTACTAGTTCCACTGAGACCAAAACACCCCAGGGCATAATACTGCCACCACCATGCTTGATGGTACGTTTGGTGTTCTTGGGGTTAAAGGCCTCAGAGGAGTCATCAACTGTAGTCAATCAAAATCACTCACGAGAAGTTAAGAGGTCATGCCACTCATAAAACTTGATTACAACAACGTTCTACATCACCAACACTGATAATTTTAGTTGGTGTGTGTAGTTTTGATGAGAAAAGTGTCTATACTGCAGGTTACATCTTTTAAATGCTTACCTGGGTACACTGTGGGGTTAAAAGCATACCTTCCTTGAGGATTTTGTCCAACATATATACACCAATCAACCACAGCATCCTGACCACTGACAGGTGAAGTGAATACCATTGACCATCTTGGTACTATGTGGTGTTCTGATGGAAAACCTTGATCAGACTTAGACACCCAGATAAACATTGTCCCACAACAAACACACTCCTGGAAATCCCAAATGTCACTGGATGAAAATGCCCCCCACCACATGGCAACAACATCAACCAATCAGGAACATGTTGAGGAACATGACAGTGGCCCAACATGTTGATCTGACCTCCAAACTTCCTACAGCCCATTGTGATCAAGCATCAACAGGATGCAGTGGAACAAATTGGATTGACAGAGGCCCAGAGTACCCAAAGAATCCAGTGCCAACGTCCTGGTTCCAGACCCCATAGGACACCCTGAGAGGTCCTCTTGTCCATGCCTAGTGCTTCAGAGCATTTTGGACCACATAAGGGGACCAACACAATATTAGGCAGGTGGTCTTAATGTTGTGCCTCATTGGTGTACATCTAAACACTGTGACCCTCGAAAAGGTTGTCAAAACGTCAATGTTAAGATCAGTGGAGGACCTTCAACACTTCATTCTTCTGCCTTCACTTCCAGGTGTGTAGCTCCACTGCTCATGCACTATACAGCATCAATATGTATACATAAGCTATGCATATTTTAGTGTTTCTTGAGGGACTTCATCAGAGGGCAGCTCCCCCACCAGCACAGATTACATGTTCTGCTCATGGCTTGTGGCGACATGAGCTTTTATTTCAGCCTCTCTGGCTAAACATATGGCGCCGCATAATGAATCTGCCTCCTCAGCCCGTCCAGCCTCGCTCATCTCCTCCTACGACGCTCGGACACATCTGACCACAGCTGGGAATCTCCTCTGCAGCGACAGCCGAGGGAGGTTCCTGTCATCGTCTCGGCACGGATTCGCCTTGCTTTCGCCTGATCTCGCTCCAAACGTTATCCCACCACCGCCATGACGAGCCACACATAAGCTCACACCGTCGCCACCACCAGCACTCCCTCGGGTCTATTTATAGGCTTCGTGTGACAACATGTTCCAGCCAATAATAGTCTGAACAAGCGAGCCGGCCTTTATTTATTCACCATCTTGGACATGCAGCACCTCTTCTGCAGCGAAACTTCACATTCGATATCAGTTTGCAGCACCCAAACACGCACGGAAACAATCAGAATAAAGCCGGCGAACATTTTAAAAACAAAAGAAGCGGCAAAACAAATCACCGCAATGACCTGTTGGATTCCAGAAGGCCACTCTGGTTAATGAAACCCATTATCAGAGCGAGAGACACTGATTGAAAGAGAGCGGCGGAGTTAGAAAAGCAGGAGCCGCGAAAGTAAACAGAGTAAAAGCCTCGGATCGGCTCTTGTTCTTTCCTAATCAACGGGCACTCCAAGTAAAAGCAACACTGGCGTCGACCGAGCTGATTACCAAGTAATTGCCTGATAATCAGAGTCGACGCGGGGCGCAGATGCAGCGGATTAGTTACAAGGGATGCCGTCGGGAGTGAAATGGTTTGTGAAAATATTGCTTCAGTTTATGGGTTTGACTTATTTGTTTTGCTCCGTACTAAGCGAGGAATATTAATATGTCTCCTTGTTTCTGCAGCTCTGCTTCTGTGTAACTACATCGACACAGGTGTGGAGTCTTCTGGGCATCTTCTTCCACCGAATAGGATGAAGGTGCAACAGCAGCAGAGGGAGGAAATCTCAATGAGACAGGAAGTGAGGACACAAAGCGAGTGACCAGGGGGGATTTGGAGAGCGGTGAAGGCGAGGAGGTAAAAGCCCGGAAGGAAACAGCCGAAGCGACTCGTTTTGAAAGTCAAATCTTCACATGACGGATACGAGTCAAAATAATTGAGCGTCCATGAACAGCTGGTGCAGCTTGTTAGACAGGAACTAGGAGACACAGGAGAGCTGCCGGGATTTGGAGGTTCCAGGTTCCTGAAATGTCGCAGTTGCAGTGACTCTGTGGATTTCACCTCAGCTGTCCTTAACCAGAGGTAATATACTGCCTGTTAAACCAGCTAGTTTACAGTAGGAACCTCACCAAGTGTTCTTTTTAAGGGCGAACAGTGTTTCATACAGGATTCAGGACTGGATGTTAGTATATCTGACTTTAGGCACACCAGACCTGCATTTTTTAAAGTTTAACTGGTTAATATCTGGCAGTGAATTGGGCAGAACTGACAACACTGAACTAATAACACATGGACTAACAGGGTGTATTATTAACAACTAGAAAAGCACTCATAGAGCTCAGACCTCCGCCAAGCAGCTAGACTGGGCGATGAGTGCACAGGGACCGTCTGCAAATTCCAATTTTACAGACGGTTTGATTTTTATATCTACATGTGTCTCAAACCAAGTGTTGTGGTCTGATCAACAGGAGCCAGTCGATGGCTGCAGTGATTCTGGTGACACTACAGTGTATCAGGATGACGTTATTGAACATCTGTGTGGTGTCTCTCTACGCTGTTGCAGCGGTTTTGCAATTTGCAGATGGTCCCTGTGCAATCATCGCCCAGCCGGCTGCTCATAGACACCAGTGTTATTAGTGCAGCCTGAAAGACAGCTACTGTTGATAAAGCTGGGCTTGTAGCACATTGTCTACCTGACAACGATGGGAAGAGGCATCGATTATGTTTTGCAACGTGTCACTAATGAGTTATTGATGCTGGAAGTTCAAATCTGTGAATATCTTTCCTGTATTATCATTTTCAGACACTTGCAGTGTACAAACAGGGAATTATCTTGTGTGCACGAGAAACTTACATTTTAATGTTTTTCGTCCCATGTCCCTTTAGAGGATCCGTAATATTTTTTACAAACGATAATTTGTTCTTTTACAATATTTGACTGTAAAATTAAACTATTTTTACTGTATTTAAATCAGCAAAAATATGTTATTTTAAAGAAATATTTTTTATATTATGTTCACCTGAAAAAATTAAATAATTCTGTGAACTAAAAAGATTTTCCCTGTTTTGTTCAGTTACACCTAATGTCGAGTAAAATCACAGAATAAATGCAATAATTTAAACAAAAGCAGTCAAAACTGTAAATCAGATCCACATCAAAAATCTGTATTTTACACATAGTAATAAGTATTTTTGCATTTATCTTTATTTTCACAGTGTCTTGACAGCTGCTGCTCACACATGTCGCACAAACAGCCTCAGAACTTTCTGATCAACCCTCATAGAGGTGACAACAGCGGGAGTTAAGCTGGTCAAGGGCTGGTTATTTAGCAAGACCTGATGATGTTTGATTTCCCTGTTGAGTCCTCAGACAGCTTTAAACGATGCACCACTGTCGGAGCCTCTGATCTCAAAAGAACCAGAGTGACGACTGATAAACTGAGATATTAGCATCCAAATCAACATGCATGTGTGAGCACAGTGAAAACACCTCCTGCTGTAAAACTAAACTTTTCAGTGTAGTTTAAGGAGACGACGGACTCTTGAGACTTCAGCACTATTTGATTTGCAGTTACTGATTCACACTTGACCCTTTCTGTCCTCCCAAATCCAGATACTGTAAATATCCGGAGTCTCTGACACGACCAGTGAGGCTCCGATTGAGTTGCCGACCTTCAAAACTCCCTCCATCGGATGATCTGCTCTGTCAGTCCTAATAGCTGAGAAGAAGGGAGGCGGGAGGAAAGAAGGAAATGTGAAAGATGAGGAACGGCTTGACAGAACGCTCCCGCTACAAGCGATCTGTCGGCACATCAAAGCTGCGAATGCGAGGGGGGGTGCGTTTGATCGGCACGCCGTCTCCGGGGAGGCGTTCCTCGGGAAGGTGGGGTTAAGACTCCTGGAATCCACATCAGACTTGAAGAAAAGTTTCCGCTCGGCAGCCCTGCACGACTTCTAAAGCCGAGGAACGAGACGGACGGAAAATATCAAATCAAGACCCGGTTCACCTGGAGGAGACGTGGATGTTCGTGAACCTCTGGAGGTGATTCAGCTGGGATGAAGATGGAGGACAGCAAGAAATGGATAGAAGGGGATGCAGGGTGAAACCAGTCACCTCATGAAAACCTTTACAGACACACTTCCTGAACACGTCAAAGTAAAACTCCTGCACTGGGAAACCTTCATGACTCGCCTTATAGTGAGGATGTTACACTTCATGTCCTTCAAAACATCTTTATTTCACCCAACCAGAGTCCTTATAATTTTTTAGAGCTAATAATCAGAGCTGCATCAGGAGGAGCGTTAAAAGAATGGGGAATTAAATCGTCGAAGCAAACACATCAAAAGAAGGTTCAAGCAGCGACAGAGAAGAAGAAGACGGGAACATTTGCTGACTTGCCTTATCGGCCAATCAGAGGCTTTAACCGTCAAGACCTCATCTTCAAACGTTTGCCAAGAAATAACAGTTTTCTTCAGCCAGATTTGTTAAAAACAAAAAATTCTGCACTTGTTGACGCAACCGTAAATCTATTTATGACTCCCCTGTGACCAACAGTTGCACGACAAAAATTCAGGGACTTTTTTTTTGGCCCAACTGCAGGCTGTGATTTTAAACAGAACACATAGGAGACAAATACGGACACGAACTCATAATGTGAGTAGAACCAAGTAGAATCATCATGTTTTTCCAATATTGGCAACACTTGTACTGTAAAAATCACTTATTTTCAACTTGTAAAATAAATAAATCTTCCTTTTTTAATGATTTACGGCGTTATAACCTTCTTCTTCTTCTGTTCAGAAGACATTTCTGATATTTCATGGTTGTTCTGTTTCCACAGAGGTGCAGGACTTTATACTGCAGTGAAAAATGAGCCACAGTCAGTAAAAATGACACAGGAGCACTTAGAAAGTGCTTCGGGTTCACAGAGGATTAAAATGAAATATGAGCACACAGTGATTTCGTCCAAGCACTCATTTTGTAAAACATTTGTCACCATTTTAAATAAAACATCTTTCACTCTGGAATAATCTATATTTCCTCCATATTTTTCTTTTCATCCAGTGCCATCGAATTTTGAACCCATCCAGTATTCACGCTTTTGATTGAACGTCTGTAAAACTCATCCCGTCACTCCAAATCCTGCATTTGCTCACAGCTAAGGTGTGCTAACTAGCATGTTAGCTCACCGACGCTAGCATTTAGCTCCACTGTGCCTGAAGTGAAGTACAGTCGTCCCTCGCCGTATCGCGGCTAACTCTTCGTGGTCTCACTGAAGCGCAGATTTTTAAATATGTTAGGAAGAATATTAAATCAAAATAAAATACGTAGCGTACAGCAGATGAGTAGACAAAGACTCTCATGTATGGAAAACACAGCTACGGCCGCTTCCCTTTGAGCTAGTTTGCCCACGTGAGATGCTACACGGCTCGCTATTGGCTGATGGATGGGAGGCGACCAATCAGAGCGTAGTGTTCTGTATCCTGGGCTCTGATTGGCTCAGTGCATCTTCCGTCTCCCGTGTACAGCAGCGTTCAGCATCTTTCTTTGTCCGTTTCACGTGGACGTCTGGTTGCTCTGCGGTGTTGGATTTATTTCAAGCCCTACGATGTCGCCCAAATGTTCTGCACCTTCTGAGGCTTCTGGCACCGAACCCAAGCGTGGGAAGGGTTTACAAAGCCTTAGAATATATATAAATAATAAAATAAATACAAGGTTATCACTTGGTGGATTCGCAGGGGGTTAGGTTCCAGAACCCCCGACAGACGAGGGACTGCTGTAAACCTAAATAAAGGCCTTTTACCAGTAAAGTCACAAGCAGCCTGGAAGAAGACCCGCAGTAATCACGGCCACATTGTGCAAAAGTGAAAATAATTAAATATTTTTTCCCACAATGCTTCTGTCCTCGCTTAATTATCAGGGCTGCTCAAACAGCTGCTCACACAGCAGAGAAACGCCAGCAGAGGGTCAATTAGTGCGGCTAGCTTTCCGAGCTAAGTGTGGGTCTCTGACAATTAAACGAAACAATCAACCTACTTAAGCTAAAAGCAGCGGGGCGGACCGCAATCCACTAAATACATGTAGCGGTGGAGACACAGGAGGTAGACGATGGTGAAGAATAAAACCACCGTGGACGACTGTTTATCACGTCTGATGTATTTCGTTTTGCAGTTTGTGCCACATCAGGTTCAGTATCATGTATAGCAACATGTCAGTGTAATGGACAACTTCAGTTACTTTACTGCTCATCATTGCCAGCTTTACTTATTATTTTTTTCATTCTTGTCTTATTCTAGCTGACTTTTTTTGTATTCTTAGTAATGTATGTACTTACAGTGCAATGGAAAAGTATTTGCCCCCCGACACAGATTTTTGATTTTGCATATTTGTCACACTTAAATGTTTCAGGTCATCAAACTAGTTTTAATATAAGACCCAATTCAACACAAATAAAACACTAAATGCAATGTTTAGATGATGATTTTATTTGTTTGAAGGAAAAATGCTGTCCAGCCCATCTTGTCCTGTGTGGAAAAGTATTTGCCCCCTTACCTACCAGTCTACCAAATGACCAAATGGGTTCAGTCTCTCCATCCACTGCCAGGCTTGTTGGATCTAAACATCACTAATAGAACCTGTCTGGTGTTGTGAAGCAGCTAAAGGGTCTCTAAAAGCAGCACATGATGCCACGTTCTAAAGAGATCCAAGAACACATGAGGAACAAAGTCATTGACATCCATCAGTCTGGAGGGTTACAAAGCCATTGCTGAGGCTCTGGGACTCCAGAGAAGCACAGTGAGAGACTTTATCCACTAATGGAGGAACATGGAACAGTGGTGGACCTTCCCAGGAGTGGACCAACCACCAACATTTCTCCAAGAGCATCCATATCTAATCCAGGAGTCACAGAAGAACCCAGAGGAACATCTAAAGACCTGCAGACCTCACTGGCCTCAGTTAAGGTCCGTCTACATGATTCCACAATGAGGAAGACTCTGGGAGGAAATGGATCCATGGAGAGTTGAAGGATCAAACCACTACTGACCAAAAACAACATAAAGGTTCATCTGGATGAGCTCCAAGACTTCTGGATAACATCCTGTGGACTGATGAGACAAAGGTGGAACTTTTAGAAGACATGGGTCCGTTACATCTGGTGTAAAGCTGATACTGCATCCACCAGAAGAACATCTACCAACAGTGGAACATGGTGGTGGTAGTGTGATGGTTGGAGGACCTGGACCACTTGTCATCACTGATGGAGCCATGAATTCTGTTCTCTACCAGAAAATCCTCCTGGAGAATCTCCACCATCAGTTCATGACCTTAAGCTCAACACTAATGGTTCATACAGCAAGACAAAGACCCAAAGACCACAAGCAAGTCCACCTCTGAGGGGCTCAGAAAGAACTGAATGAAGGTTCTGGAGTGGCCGAGTCAAAGTCTGGATGAGAATCCAATTGAGATGCTGGTTCAAGATCTTAAAAGGACAGAAAACCATCTAATGTGACTGAATTCAAACTATTCTAGAGAAGAGTGGACCAACATTCCTCCATGGTGATGGAAAAGACTGATCACAAGCTGGAACCAACATTTAACTGCTGCTGCCAAGGGACCAACCAGTTATCAGGTTCAGGGGGGCGATTACTTTCCCACAGGGGTGATAGAGGTTTTCAATAATTCGGCATTGTGTGTTTTGTGGGTTATCTCTGTCTAATATTCAATAAATATAAATATGAATACCACTGGACGGCGCTGTGTATCTCATTAAGCTGTATT
This sequence comes from Dascyllus trimaculatus, assembly GCA_024666655.1. NCBI lineage: Eukaryota > Metazoa > Chordata > Actinopteri > Pomacentridae > Dascyllus > Dascyllus trimaculatus. The sequence goes on from CM045452.1 coordinate 32,447,636, forward strand.
TCATCTTATTTCACTGATTTTCTGCCTGAGACTAACTGGACGATGGAAACATGACTCAACGTTTCCTTGTTGTCCTGATAAAACCCCGCGGTGCGTCTTGATGTTGTCAGACAGAAATGTTAAACCTGGTTATTACAATTAAACTCCGCGACGCGCTGCACATGTCGACAGCTTCGCCGACCCACGACGGAGCCGCCTGCGCATAAAAAGACTTGATCTCTCGCTCCACGTTAATGTGCTCCGGCTGCTGCAGCCTTCCATTGCTCTTCTTGCGGAAAGGTGATTGTGGGTCTTTCACGCGGCGGTGACTCACTGACATCCAGCACCAGAACATCCATTAACCCTGCGAGCCACTCTTGGTTGCCTGCGGCGCTCCGTGTCTGACGCGGGGAACATTTAAATGCAAATCCGCTTGATTACAGCATTTCAGCATCGGGGCAAAAAATGAACAGTTAATGAACCTGCTCAGTATTAGCAGAAGCCCACAGGGTTGTGACCTCTATTAGGGAGCGTAATCACACAACAGCTCTCCTTCACACTCGCACAAGTGATTGCCAACCAAACATACAGCTGAGCCGCTGAAGCTGGATCCAGGTTTTGTCTGTTGGTGTTCTCTGTCATTTCTGTTTCCTTGTTGCCTCTGACCTTTCCGTTTCTCCGAGTGAGACGAGGACGCCGAACATCATTATGTCGCTGCCGCCGCCGTCGCCTCCTTCATCGCTCGTGTCTTCGCTCTCGTGATCTATAATCACGGCATGTCAGTCATGGAGGTGTTGATCCAGGGCGCCGGCGAAACACTCTCAAAGGAGCGGAGATGAGAAAGGGATGCAGGGAGATAAAATGCTAAATCCTGAGCTTACAACTGGAATGCGGGAGAAAATCAGATGCACGTGCTGAAACATGCATGTATACCAGAAGTCTCAATTCACATATGAAATCCCATCATTCTACATGTAAAAGATACGCATCAATATATACTTTAGCTGTAATCCCTCTACAGGCAGTACATAAACTAATGGTCAGTGTCTTAATTTATCTCAAACAAGATTAAATCAACCTTTTTGCCTTGTTAGCATTGTTTTTTATACACTGTAACACACACGATGAGTGACACAAACAGCCGAGAACTGAGTATTTCCAACACAAGAAACCAATCCCGTCAGCTTCCAGGGAGGATTTTTGTGTCGTTATTCTCCTTCAGAATCAGTTTCTAGACACGTCTACCCGAATTAATCCACTTTTTCAGCTTGCAATGCCACGTGGGGTTCCACAGGGTTCCATTTTGGGTCCTCTGTTGTTCAATCTGCTCCCAATAGGCCAAATCATACAAAATAATAAAGTATCCGATCATAATTACGCAGATGACACGCTAATATACATATCACTTTAACCAGCTGATTATGGACCTGTTGAATCTCTGTCGCTGTATTGAGCAACTCAGTGACTTGTTGCAGGTAAATCTTCAGCTCTCGTCTTGAATCCGAGAGTCAAGCAATAAATCTTAGTGTCATCCTCGACTCGACACCAATAACTTCATAATTTTTCTGCCATTTAAAAACATTCACAGAGTTGGGGGAATAATGTCAGAACAGGATCTCTAAAGGCTAATTCATGCCTTTATTTCCAGTGGATTAAATCACTGTAAGGGTCTCTTAAGGCTTTCGAAACAGGATGTTCAGCAACTTCAACGTCAGAATGCGAGATATGTAAGAGATATATATGCGAGACAGGTCAGCTTTGCTTTGAGTCTTGCTTGTTTTTATATCAAAAAGACTAAGCTGCTGCCGCTGACTGTTTCTTTCAGGTCAGTGTTTTGGTTTCATCACAAATGCGTCACAATCGTGCATTTTGTTTCTTTCATAGATTTGTTACAGGTCTGACGACACGGGCAAAGACAAATGCCTCATGGAAAAAGGTTCTGTGGTCAGATGAAACAATAATGAGCTATTTGGACACACTGAGTAGAAATATGTTCAGAGGAGAGAAGGTGAGGGCTTAAACCCCAAGAACACACAACTACCATCAAGCATGGAGGTGGCAGCATCACACTCTGGGGCTGTTTTGGTGCCAGTGGAACTAGAAAATAATAAAAAGTACTACCTCCTTATTCCTTAAGGAAATCTGGAATCGTCAACCAGAACAGTTGATCCTGGACACAATTGGGCGTTTCAACAAGACAATGAGCCCAAACACACGTCAAACTTCTGTACATCCATGGTTACACTACAAACAGGAACTGCTAACAGCTAGTTCTGCACACTATATATCATTACAATTATTACAACAACCTAATAATGAGTTTTTCAGGATGCATCTCTCCTGACAGCTTTAATTTCTTGCTGTATTAGTTCCCCAACATGCTCGTGTTGACAAAAATCATTTTCACACAACAGCAGAATTTCACACTGAGCTGATAAAATGCAGGAAAAGGGATCGAAAGTCTGAGATTAATTTAAAATAACATGGATTTAAGGCAGAGGAGAGGCAAGAGAGTTCAACGAAAACAGAAGGTAATTTTGGTTGTAATCATCACTGAGCAGGAGGTGAAAAATTACTAATATATGCACTTCAAACTGACTTAACATCACTAGAAAGAGCAAGTAGTCTTAGCATCATCCCATCTCCCTTAGAGAAGTAAATCCTGCCTGAGTGGGGATTTGGTAGAAGCTCAAACATGAAGACAGGGACGTTTGTTTCATCTACAAGGTTTTCTCTAAGATCTCCTTTGCTGGGATGCTTGGTTGCTTTTGCATCAAAAACACTGGGCTGCTATCACTGACTGTGTTTTTCAGCTCAGTGCTTGGTTTTTATCGACTCCAGCTTCATTGTTTTTAGTGACTCGTCAATTTGAAACAAACCAGCAGCTGCTTGCACCACAAAAGCCCTGATATGGCCGCCAAAGGCCAGACTGATTAATCCCCAAAGACTCCTAAAACTTCCAACCCTTATCAAAACAGCTTTAACTTGATACCACACTTCCCTGGGTCCCCAGTACACCCAACAAGTATAGCAGATGTACAGTTGTGGTGATGAGGCAAGATCAGACAGAAGATCCTCCTCTAGAAGCAGCACCTTAAGGCTTGACTGAAGTTTGCTGCTGATCACATGGACAAAGAAAAGGCCTTCTGGAGCAAAGTTCTGTGGTCAGATGAGGCCTTTAACCCCAAGAAAACCAAACCTACCATCAAGCATGGAGGTGGCAGCATCATGCTCTGTGGAACTGGAGCTTTACACAAAGTCAATGGAACAATGAAGGAGGAGGATTAGAACCTAAAACCATCATCAGAAGGTTGATCTTGGACACAGTTGGATGTTTCAGCAAGACAATGAGCCCAAAAGAAATGGTTCCATCAGGCTGGAATGAAGGTTTTAGACTGGTCCCCCTAAAAGGCCTGACTCCAACCCATCGAAAACCCGTGGACTGATGAAGAAACAACAAGTCTAGTGGAACTGCATCAATTCCATCCAGAGGAGTCAAAGATAAACCAGAAGCTTTGTAGATGGAAACCAAGCTTGCCTAGTTTAGGGTAAAATGGACATTTAACCAAATGTATATTTTTTATCCAGCAGATTTTGCCATGTTTCCAGAAGACTTATAATAAATCTATGAAAGAACCAAAATGCATGATTGTTTTTTCTTTTGTAACAAATAATTCCATCATAGAAAATCAAGAGCTATAGGAGTCATTGAAAAGACTTTTGTTCGCAGCGGTACATTCAGGATGAGGCTGCATTCTGTGGTTTAATCCATTCATCGAACAACGAGCAGCTAAATAATCAAGTGTTCATTTGCAGAATATCTAATCATCCTCCTTCAGCTCCAGCAGCACTCCATTGATGTTTTGTGTGTCGACTGCGTTCCATTATTAAAAACCAGAATGATTCTTATTATTAACTGATATGAGAATCCTTTTTTTCTACTATTTGCAAGTTTTGACCAATTTTTCACACAGACACAACAGCTTTTATTTTCCATCTGGCCAATTCATTTCTTCTACGAGAAAGAAACGACACAATGTGCCAGAAGTCGGGTGTTTTATAGAAACTCAGTATTAAAAGTAAACGAGGAGGCTGTGTTGTCATTAAAGTACTGATGATGGATGGATGGATGGATGGATGGATGGATGGATGGATGGATGGATGGATGGATGATGGATGATGGATGATAGATCATGAATGGATGAATAGATGGATGGATGGATGGATGGATGATGGATGGATGATAGATCATGAATGGATGGATGGATGGACAGATGATAGATAGATGATTAATAGATAGATGGATGGATGGATGGATGGATGATGGATGGATGATAGATCATGAATGGATGGATGGATGGATGGATGGATGGATGGATGGATGGATGGATGGATGGATAGATGATGGATGGATGATAAATCATGGATGGATGGAGGGACAGATGATAGATAGATGATTAATAGATAGATGGATGGATGGATCCTGGGGAAATTCAAGGTATCCTGTAGCTTACATGTAATAGATTTAAGAAAAATAAATAAACTAATGTGCACATCTTATGGTTGCAGAACTAAGGTGCAGAACTGTGCTGGTATTTTACAATAAAAAGACTTAACAAGTTTAAGTGGTGAAATCAGAATTATTGGATTTTAATGCACAGTTGATTGGTTGTCATCCCTGCTTAAGTAGCATGTAAAAACCAAACTTCATGCCCCACCTCTGCATCACTTTTTCTTTCAAGCTTTCCACCCCTCCTTCCAACACTATAAACTGCAGGATAAGCTAATGCTAACCTCATCAAAAATGGTCCAGTTCCATCAAGTGTACAGGCAAGTAATGGTGGTGAGAAAACCTTCTGGAGTCACAAAACTTAACCTAAATGACAGCTTAAAACATGAGAGACTCAAGTCTAAACAATAATATCAGTATTATTTGCAATTTCACTTCTTAATAGTTTGTTTCTGCATCATGTCCAGCAATATTTCACATCCTCTTCATAAAGTCTTATGTTTAGTCTGTTTCCTCTGCATTCTTTACCCAACTTCTTCTTCCCTAATTAGTAAAACTGACATCAGGATTCTCAGACTCTCATGGGGGAACATGTTGCGTTTAAAAGGGATTAAAGCAGCGAATTCCACGGTCACGACTGTCTCTGTAAGGCGTTCTCTCTGACCACATCTAAGCGCATCAGGTGCCTCCGGAGAGGAAGCTGCAGCAGACTCCACTGCGCCCCCTGATTCGTGAAAAGAAGAGAGCGGGAATGCTAAGTTGGTAAATAAATGAAAAGAACATTTGACAGATTAGTCAGAGCTCCAATCGATTGTAAAGACCTTGGAAATGGATTGCTGTCTGCTCCGCGTCCAAAACACTGGCAATCTTGGCTTCGGCTTATTTGCCTTCTCGCCATGTGTTCCTCGATTCTCGCCTGGTTTCTCTCTTCGAGTCGACACTCGGCTTTTCTCTGCCTTCTGCAACTCTTAAATGTCACCCGAGCTGAATCGAATCACGACTCGTTGCGGCGAGCTTTGAGCTGCGGCCATCTATTTATCCATCCATCTACGGCGGTGAATCATCACAGTTGGAGTGAGGATATTTTGAGACGATGCCTTGCTGTATCTAACAGCATTTAGGCTCCGGGCGGACTGGAATAAACTCAGTCTATGGAGCTACTTTAGATTAAACTTGCTCTTAGACATCGTTTCAGTCGTGCATGCTGAAATAGACAGCTGCAAATCAATGCTTACCTTGAAGTGTGCGCTCGGTTTAGCTGCATGCCCACACAATAAAACGTGTGGGCCTGCTTTAATTCAGATTGTCAGTCGTTTTGCACACAAGTACCTGTATTCTCTTCGTTTTCCATTAAAATCTAGTGCTTCCAGGCTTCGAATCCTCACCGCAGGCTCTTAATTGCTTATTCTTCTCATAAAAATTGAGAAATTAATGGTAGGAGAGGGTTTAATCTGGGTGAAAGCAGGATAATTTTACCCCCTCTGATAGGTGTTACAGGATGAATCATGGAGAATGTTTGCAGTAAAACAAACGTGGCTGAAATCTCCTCCCTGATAATCCAATCAGCACATAATCAACGGCGTACCTGCAGCGTGGACGCACCTGTGGAGTCGGCAGCTGCTGGCGTCAATTGAAATTTGTAGCTGTGCGCAGCGAGACGCCGCAGCCTCTTTGGATCTGCATCGTGTTCACAGTGTGACCACCTGAAATTACTCTGTTGTCTGTAAATTAAGCAACAGAAGCCCGACAAAGGCCCTTCAGTGGCGGTGACTCAAACCCAGCAGCCGTCCTTGACTTTCTCGGCGGCCTAGCGTTGCATCTTCATTTGTCGAGAACCCCAGCGTTTGTTTTCACTCAGGTAGGAAGCAAACATCCGAGCACAACAACAACAGCTGGACAACAGTGGAGCTCTATGGTCTGTTGCGTACTCATATTAAGACGTGGTGCAGTGAAGTGCAGTACTAGAGCTGGAGAACCTCTGAAGGACATTTACTCCAGTGCTGCACTGAAGGAACAGTTCTGAAGTACTTCCTGTGATTGTTTTCCAATTTCTGCCACTTCCTGATGCTTCTCCTCCACAACTCTGTGTGAAATACTGTACGTTTTTACTCAGTGCCATGTATTTTACTCCTTCTAAGCCAACCAGTCACATTTTAAATGAGGATTAGGGTTAGTCACCATGGTAACCCAGAACATGGAGGAGATGCTCAAACGCATTTTAACCCAAACCAAGTAATTTTAGTGTCAAACTTTCAACAAGCTTTTCAATATGTAAAACTGTCCAACAAAGAGCGACCACGTAGGGTTGGTGCCTAAAGCAAACCAGGAAGAGACTGTAAACCAAAAATACATCAGGGGAGCTGAACTGGGCTTCAGTCCTACCACTGGTTTATGGCTCCTGCCATACCCTCCAACTTCATAATGGTCGGTTGGTTGGTTGGAAGGTCGGTCGGACAGATGGAAGGACAGTTAGATGGATGGATGGATGAATGGATGGATGGTTGGTTGGTTGGTTGGTTGGTTGGTTGGTTGGTTGGTTGGTTGGTTGGACGGACGGATGGACGGACAGTTGGATGGATGGATGGATGGATGGATGGATGGATGGATGGATGGATGGATGGCTGGCTGGCTGGCTGGCTGGCTGGCTGGCTGGCTGGCTGGTTGGATGGATGGATGGATGGATGGATGGATGGATGGATGGATGGATGGATGGATGGATGATAAATGGATGGATGGATGGATGGATGGATGGATGGATGGATGGATGGATGGATGGATGGATGGTTGGTTGGTTGGTTGGTTGGTTGGTTGGTTGGATGGATGGATGGTTGGTTGGTTGGTTGGTTGGTTGGTTGGTTGGTTGGTTGGTTGGTTGGTTGGATGGATGGATGGATGGATGGATGGATGGATGGATGGATGGATGGATGGATGGATGGATGGATGGATGGTTGGTTGGTTGGTTGGTTGGTTGGTTGGTTGGTTGGTTGGTTGGTTGGTTGGTTGGATGGATGGATGGATGGATGGATGGATGGATGGATTTATTGCAAAGTTAATAGGTTGTCATCCCTACTTACGTAGCATGTAAAAACCAAACTTTCTGCCCCATCTTTGCATCACTTGTTGTTTTGAGCTTTCCACCCTTCCTTCCGAGATTATAAATTATAAATTAGAGCGAAAGCTAATGCTAACTTTAATTAATTAAAAATGGTCCGGTTCCATCAAGTGTACAGGCAAGTACTGGCGGTGAGAAAACCTAAAGTCTGCAATGAAAAAAAAGGTCTTTATTCCACTCCTACCCCTCCACGTCGCAGGCCACACAGATTCTACAGTGTATTAGTAAGATGCAGACACCAAGTTTTCACAAGAAAGAAGAATAAATGGAATTTAATTTAAAAATAAATAAATAAAAGATTTCCATGAGAGAACGTCTGTCTTAAGGTTAGTGAATCGTAATATGAAGGCTTGGAGACGGTGTCGTCATGGTTACAATGATAACCCCAATGGTAACGGATGGTGATGGCCATAATTAAAGGAGACCAACAGTGACTGGAAACACACAGCTGCTTGTACTGTAGACTTTCTGCTACATGTCTCACTGTAAAGCTGTTAAAAGCCACAACTCCTACAACCACTGAAGAGTTTATCAGCTGCAGGAAAAAAAATATATCATGTTTGGCCATTTACTGAAACCACTGGTGCTGTTTTAGCCTGTCTTTGGTTCTACATGGTCACAGAATCTTTGTACAGCTTAGATTTAACACAAAACCAGACGCTGAGGTTTCATTTTAGGATTGCTGTGTGAAACTTTTCCACTGAGTTTGTACAATCTGGACGAGTATCTGCAGACTAAAGTCGACTCCGCGAGGGACAAAAGTTACCAAGCAACCGTCTGAAGGTGCCAATGAATGAATGCAGACATGCTAATGGGGACACTTTAGATTGAACTGTATGTATTTTATCCTTTTGACTGTTTTTTGGGGGGGTTTTTTTGTAAAGCAGCTGCACTGCAATTTCCCCTTTGTGTTTAAAAGTAGTTTTTATCTATGACAACCAAAGATTTCACCACGGTTCTGTCACGACTGTGCGAAGAATCAAGTGTAAAGGGGCTCTTATGAATCGTCTGATAACAGTGTTTTAATCATCATCTCTCACAGTCGACTGGCCAGAATTCTTCTGCTTTATGTGCAGAGGATGAGATGCATCTGGCGAAATAAATTCTGATAAATGCACGAATGAAACCAACGCCATAACCTCACCGATGAAAAACGACGACAGACATCCAGAGAATGGAAAGTATAGTTTTGCTGCCAACATTTAACTCTTCCACTGTTAATTCAGCCTTTTAGCCAACAGTAACATCAATGTTAAACCATATTAATCCTTAAATTTACCTAAAATCCACACACACAGGACGGATGTGATTCTCGTCTACATCAAAACGATGATTCTTTGACTCAGCAGCCAAAAGCCGTGGCGCATCAAACGTCTCATATTGTTGATAATTAAAGCCTAATACTGTACAGGAGCGACGAACACCCTGTTCTGTCTCCATGCTGCTTAAAATGGGATTAAAAGCAGATGTTGTCACGCTTGCGAAGTGCAAAATAATAATGTGAGCCAATTAGAGCTCATCAGAGCCCCAAATCGTCCTGTTTTCAATGGGATGACTCATTCTGACAGATTCACAGCAGCTAACCCAGGAGACTGTTGACTGCATTGGTTCAGTTTTTTATGATGCAGCAACATTAGAAGCCCTGAGGGTTTGGACACTTTGCTTAGTTTGTAGACTCTGCAGCATCATCATCAGTGTTGATACGATCGGAGTCAACAAATGCAAAATCTTCTCAGACGGTGCCGTGCAAAAGTATTTGCCACAGAAATCTTCTACTTTTGCATATTTGTCACGCGGAGATATTTTAGATCATCATCAAAATAACCCAAGAAAACACAAAATGCAGTTTTGAAATGAGGATTATTGAATGAAAAATGCTGTCCAGCCCATCTTCCCTATGTGAAGAACTAATTGCCCCCTTAGCTACCAGTCTACCAAATGACCAAATTCACATGTTGCATCTGATGTAAAGCTGATACTGCATTCCACAAGGAGAACATCACTCCAGCAGTGGAACATGGTGGTGGTAGTGTGATGGTTGGAGGACCTGGACCACTTGTCATCACTGATGGAGCCACCGTGATCCTGGAGGAACTTTGTCTGCCCAGCTCCCCAGAAGTGGCCCCTGTTCATCTGATCTACAGCGCAGTGAAAAAGTATTTGCCCCCTCTACAAAAAAATTAAATCTCAGTTTTCAGATGATGATTTTATTTTTTTTTAAAGGAAATATGTTGTCCAGTCCATCTTGCCCTATGTGAAAAAGTAATTGCCCCCCTTAGCTACCAGTCTACCACTGGGTTCAGTCTCTCCATCCACACCCACATCTGATCACTGCCAGGCTTGTTGGATCTAAACATCACTAATAGAACCTGTCTGGTGTTGTGAAGCAGCTAAAGGGTCTCTAAAAGCAGCACATGATGCCACGTTCTAAAGAGATCCAAGAACACATGAGGAACAAAGTCATTGACATCCATCAGTCTGGAGGGTTACAAAGCCATTGCTGAGGCTCTGGGACTCCAGAGAAGCACAGTGAGAGACTTTATCCACTAATGGAGGAACATGGAACAGTGGTGGACCTTCCCAGGAGTGGACCAACCACCAACATTTCTCCAAGAGCATCCATATCTAATCCAGGAGTCACAGAAGAACCCAGAGGAACATCTGAAGACCTGCAGACCTCACTGGCCTCAGTTGAGGTCCGTCTACATGATTCCACAATGAGGAAGACTCTGGGAGGAAATGGATCCATGGAGAGTTGAAGGATCAAACCACTACTGACCAAAAACAACATGAAGGTTCATCTGGATGAGCTCCAAGACTTTTGAACTTGGACCAGCAACCAATACAACCACGCATTGCTAGAATTAAACTTAGCAAGTATCAAGAATGTAGTTACTTAAATTAACTTTATAACACATGAACCAGAGAGAAAGTCAGCAGGAAAGCTAACATGGGCTGCTGTTCAGAGCATGTGTTGCGTAATAAGCTGTTATCCGGCTCACTTTGCCCGTCTGCTCTTCCTGAGATACAACACTGACCTTTCTGTTCCACGCAGCATTTGCCACCATGAAACGAAACACTTTCATCTTTTGTTTTCAGATATTTTTCACAAGAAAGAACATGGAGCAACTCAGTTAGATGGTAGATGTGTGTGCTGTAACAAGCAAACTCTATTTTTACTGCATATTTACCTTTAGGGACAGGACAGTCAAGGAAGCAAGGATCCAGTATTTTTTAAAATGCATCCCTACCCACCAACACAGCCCTTGATTTTTATGTTCGACAGCTGAACCACTGGTACATCCAAACCCTGTTGGTTTTTTAACGATATTTTACCAACAAAATGGCGATCATGCATTGGTTTTTATATAAATCTATTTTTTCCAGAAAAGCACTATATAAATAAAGTTTATTATCATTATTGTTATAGTTGGACTTGAGTCATTTTTAAGTGTTTGGGTGTTATCATAGAGGCCAATTCATGCTTTAAAACGTCCGTGTCCAATGCAGACTTTCCCATTCATACTACAACACGTCTGCTTTGGTTGCACTAGTCCTCATGTCACACACAGAACAACATGCAGAGCTCCTCTAATTGTGTCTGATGTTTTACAGGATTTAGCAGCTGGAGTCGACGATTACGCCCGAGGTTCATCGAGCAAAGTGTAAATTTGAAACTTCCCGCTGCGTTTGGGCACCGAAGCATCCAATTACAACGCTTTTAATGGTGAATTATAAGGGAGAACTTTCCCCTCACAGCAATCTGTTGAAAGCACCAACACTTATTTTCCATGAGCAGTTTGCATGTTCCAGTATCCACACATCAGTTCATGACCTACAGCTCAACACTAATGATTTATGCAGCAAGACAATGATCCAAAGACCACAAGCAAGTCCACCTCTGAGTGGCTCAGAAAGAACTAAATGAAGGTTCTGGAGTGGCCCAGTCAAAGTCTGGATGAGAATCCAGTTGAGATCCAATGAAGAAGTGGTGGCCTAGTGGTTTGCAAAGCGAACTTGTAGCCGGTGGGTCGCTGGTTTGAGTCCCTGGACTGGCAAGAGGTTGAGGTGGGAGAGTGAGAGTGATCACTTGTTGCAAGGGTACTGTGGGTCCCTTAGCAAGGCCCTCAACCCTTTACTTATGGCCATAGCACCGACATTATGTTTACTATGTCCAGAGTATTATTACTGTAACTCCATCAAAGTTTGTCCGATTAGAAAAATTCCAACGGTGTTGAAAAGCTGAGATGTGTGGGCATGCGCACATATATGGTTCATCACAGTAGTCACAACCATTTGACGTAGGCATTCATAGCAAAACACTGGAAGTATCGCAAGACTGCTACACGGCTTCTCAAAACCGTAATAATAAAACATGTACTGATCGCCATTTTTAGCCTCAGCAGGTAAAAGGTTAACCCCTGACTGCTGCACCACGGCAGCCCACTGCTCCTAGTATGTATAGGTAAAGGTTAACTATGAATAGGATGGGTCAAATGCAGAGAAGGGGATCAATAAAGGCTGGATTAGATTAGATTAGATGCTGGTTCGAGACCTTAAAAAGACAGTTCATGTTGGAAAACCATCTAATATGACTGAATTCAAACTATTCTACAGAGAAGAGTGGACCAACATTCATCCATGGTGATGGAAAAGACTGATCACAAGCTGGAACCAACATTTAACTGTTAAACATTTAGGGGGCAATTACTTTTTCACAGGGGTGACATAGGTTTTCAATAAATCTTTTAATAAATCTTCATTTAAAAACATTACAACGCTTTTACCGAGGATTTTCCGTTCACAGCAATGTGTCTAAAGCACCAAGACTTATTGTCCATACTGTCCACTAAATTTACATCACCATCCTTTTCCAGACTCAGACAAACAAAAGTGATCCACCTTAGGCTGGTCACGAACGCTCAGCCATCTTTTTTTTGACAAAATGAAACAGCTTGTGGTCTTAAAGACGTTCCCGCTACCCTTCAGTCCTACTCTGAAAGTCGCAGCTTACCGAGCGGTTGAATCTCGTCTTACCTTGATCCAGGTCGTACTCCTCCATGGTGCTGACGAAGTGAGGTCTGGAGTAGAAGTTGTGGGGCCCCGGCTGCTGGAGGCCCCCCAGGCTGAAGAGGCTTCGCTCGTTAGTGGCGCAGCAGGAGAAGGCCCTCCGACTGGGGATGCAGGGGTAGCGCGTCCAGCTCTTCATCTCCAGGTCGAAGGCCTCCAGCGCCGTCACCGGCATCTTCCCCTGACGACCACCTGGAGGAGGCGAAGATATCAGGGCTTTACCGTGAACATGTAATCCCTCTTCTGTTATCATGGAGATGTAGCTTCTAGGAAATCAAATTCATTTCTGGGAACATTAGCATGTACATGAAATAAAAAGCCAAGGGCGAATACACATTTTCCATGACATTGTCCTTATTTCCATTTCCTGTTTCATTGCTTTTTAATCTTCCGCTCCCGTCACATAGCTTCCTTTGGCAGACCAGCAGTGGAACCACATTTCATTTGCTACACAGCAGCGGGAAGCTCCCCCAGGAAGCAGAGCAGTTGTTTACTGCTACAAGTCATAACTTAACCTTGTAAAATGGGAATACAAGGGGAAAGTAAAGTACAAAGAGGCAGCGTGAGGATCTGAATGATGGAGGAAGGACAGGAAGGCAGGTGAGGGTGAAAAACAGGAGGAATGTCGGACTGAAAAAACAATTAGATGAAGAAAATGGACCATAAAATTATATTTTTTAAAAGAAATGGGCGACATCACATAAAAGCAAACCATTGAAATGGGTTTTAAGAAGTGATTTATGGAGCCATGGTCGAAATATAATAATAATAATAAGAAGAAGAAGAAGAAGAAAAACAGTGCTAACAATAAAACAATAATAATAATAATAACTAGAAAAGCACTCAGAGGGTGCATACCTCTGCCAAGGAGCTTCAGTCCACCCCCAACACAATCTCCCAATTCACATATTTTCTATGGAACGTTACAGATACAAATGTAATTACAGACAGTTCAAATGTCCTACCAACAATGCGGCCTTCACCCCATCCGACCTAATGAACAGGCGCGGCCTCTAGTGCGCCAGCTCCTAACAGCCTCCCAGCTTCTTAGACAACCGGAGATAAGAATGCCGGTCCAACCGTGCGTATGTCGCTCAGGAAGGAAAGAGAACTCCGTCATTGTCGCTGTCTGTCGCGTGGAGACCCAAAATGTCATGTGGTCAGAGGGGGTTACCCCAAAAACAAGAGTGCCCTCTAGTGGCTTTTAGAGCAAACCACATTTAATTGACACTTACATTAAACAAAAATTCCTGGATCCAGACGGTGATCCGGATCAGTCCTAAAATTTCATGATTTGTTCCTTGTCCAATTTCACACATTTCCTGAAAATTTCATCCAAATCCGTCCATGAGTTTTCGAGTTATTTTGAACACAAACAAACAAACAAACGCCAGACATCACATAGCCTCCTTGGCGGAGGCAAAAATAATAATAGTAGTAATACTAGCACTAGTGATAATAACATTGATAACAACCTAATAATAATAATAATACTAAGAAGAAGAAAAAGTTAGCAAGAATAGCAATGATAATAAAAGCATAGTCGAAGTCAGCAAAGTTTCTCCTTTACATCTCGTGTATAGCTCCTTTTGCTAATTGTCCTCCTTATGTCTCACTTATTTTTTTCAGTGAATTTTAGGAGTAAAATATGAGAAACACATCAGATGAAGTCAGAACTAAAATAAGGATGAATGAATGAATCACAATTTAGCCTCCCAAACTATATAAGAGCAACCTTTGAGCAGTAATGTTTTCCCATATGAGGAAAAAGAGCAAAATTAATGAAGAAAGAAAGAAAGAAGGGGAAGAAGACCAACAATGGAGACAGAAACTGTGCAAAGAGGTGAAACGGGGAGGAGATAGAATGTGGAGGAGTGAAGAAAAAAGTGGAAGCGGGTCAGCTGGTGTGGGCAGGACGGCATGAAGATCGATATCAGCAGCGAGACAAAGAGTCGAAGCGAGTGGGAAGCTCTAGGTGTGAGAGAAACAAAGGAGGTTTGGAGCTGAAAGATGTGCTGATTGCAGGAGGGCAAGATTCAGTTTAAACGCCGCTGCAGCTGCTGCATCACCGCCGCTGAGATAAAACACTGATTTAGCTCAAACCTGCACATGATCAGTTGGTTTGTTCTGCACAAACTGGAAAAAACTGATAAAAAAGCAGAAGAAAACTAAATGCTAAAGAGAAAAGTCCATGCACGTACTCTGAGCTGTGATCTTTCCTTTATAGAAATACATTTCTACTTATTAAGCCAACTGTAAAATTAGTCTATTTTGTATTTTATTTCTTAGTAACCTCCATCCCAGCTGCCACACACACTAATCCAACACTGAGTCCTCTTCATTCTGCCTCCAAAGCACCTTAAAACCAAAGCAAAGGGATTCATAAGGATGAAAAATGTTTTTTTTTTTTATCCGAGGTTTGTTTTGTTTCTTGGTGAGAAAAGAGACGGATCAAGCATCCAAGGTCAGCTGCTGGATTGTGTGTTTTCTAATTCAGTTTTCTAGCTGGAATCAAACAGAAGCTTTCATACTCTGTTTGACTCTAAACAGAGCTATAATCTACAAAACCAGCACCATGCCGTACTGAAAGACACCTGAAACCAACACATTTATTTAAAAAATCTCAAACTGTACAATCTCAGAATCATTGCTGGTGCAAATCATTTAAACTGTGATTATCAAAAAAAGAGATTCTCTTCAGTTATCTCACTTTATATGGAGAATAATTCATTTTGCTGAGTTTTTTTTTTTCAGAAAATTGCAAAATCTCGACGAGAGTTAAGTGAAATGCATTTGGGACACCCTGAAGTCAACTGGAAGAAGCCATCAGACTAGATGCTAGGTTTGGTGGACTCCAATAACTGCACAAATCCACCATCCTCAGCTAAAGCAAGGTGGTGGCAGCATCATGATGTGAAGCACGGTGGTGGTGGCAACATCATGATGTGAAGCATGGTGGTGGGAGCATCATGATGTGAAACACGGTGGTGGGAGCATCATGATGTGAAACATGGTGGTAGCAGCATCATGATGTAAAGCACGGTGGTGGGAGCATCATAATGTGAAGCATGGTGGTGGGACCATGAGGATGCGAAGCATGGTGGTGGCAGCATCATGATGTGAAGCATGGTGGTGGGAGCATTATAATGTGAAGCATGGTGGTGGCAGCATCATGATGTGAAGCATGGTGGTGGGAGCATCATAATGTGAAGCATGGTGGTGGGACCATGAGGATGTGAAGCATGGTGGTGGCAGCATCATGATGTGAAGCATGGTGGTGGCAGCACTATAATGTGAAGCATGGTGGTGGCAGCATCATAATGTAAAGCACGGTGGTGGCAGCATCATAATATGAAGCACGGTGGTGGCAGCATCATGATGTGAAGCAAGGTGGTGGCAGCATCATAATGTGAAGCACGGTGGTGGGAGCATCATAATGTGAAGCACGGTGGTGGGAGCATCATGATGTGAAGCATGGTGGTAGCAGCATCATGATGGAAATCATGGTGGTGGGAGCATCATAATGTGAAGCACGGTGGTGGGAGCATCATAATGTAAAGCACGGTGGTGGGAGCATCATAATGTGAAGCATGGTGGTGGCAGCACTATAATGTGAAGCATGGTGGTGACAGCATCATAATATAAAGCAGGGTGGTGGCAGCATCATGATGTGAAGCAAGGTGGTGGCAGCATCATGATGTGCAGCATGAAGGTGGCAGCATCATGATGTAAAGCACGGTGGTGGGAGCATCATGATGTAAAGCATGGTGGTGGCAGCATCATGAATTGAAGCATGGTGGTGGAAGCATCATAATGTGAAGCACGGTAGTGGCATCATTAATTAATTGAATTTAATCTATAGAAATCTGTTTTCATTTTGACAAGAGCTTTTTTGTGTAAATTTATGTCAAAGAAGCCACATCAAATTGATTCAATACTGAAAAGCAACAGTGGAAATAGAAAACCTCCAAAGGGAATCAGTCCTGTAACTCTGCAATAAGTGGGTTAAAATTGTTCCTAACTGACTCGTTACTGCTGGCTGAATTGTCGAGCACATTTTTGCAGTGAGCTTTTCCCACGTTGGCTGCAGCAGCTGCCAACAGTTGGACGGCTCCCAAAAAATGTCCAAGAACGAGAGCAGGCAAACTGCTGCGTAATGGTTTGTGTTCCTACACGGACCAACGCTTGTGTTGACAATAATTCATCGGTTCTCCCCGTGAGGCTGCAGATGTTGTAGATACCGGACCCCGTTATGGATTCAGTAATAACGACGAGGAGATTTGTCTTGGTGGGGATTTAGATTTGGTTCTGTGTCTTTCCAGCTGCAGATTCCCCTTATGCAAGAACATGCAAAAGATACTCAAGTGCTGCCTGTTTACACTCGCATCTTTTTGATCATCTCTGACTCGCTGACAGCCTGCTCATGTCCTGATTGCAACCCTGACACTGCAGCAACATCTTTGATTCAAATTCCGCACACAGGAATCTGAAAGCAGCGCGAAGCCCGATGAGTTGCGTCATCTGCCAGGACGTCTGCTGCTGACGGGGAACACACAGGATCTAAATCAGAAGGACAAGTTAGGGTAAAACTTTACATCGCATTCACTCAGCGTGACGGCGACAGATAACGACCTGGATGCGCAATTATGAAAGAAATGAGACGACTATCACATTACTCTGTTTGCACATCGCTCATGAGTCTGTGCGTAATGCGATGTAATGCGATTAAAGGCGTGAACTGAATTAGCGCGTTGTGCCCACGTGGCTGCACTTTAGCCCGGCCATCCCTCTCTGTCCAGGCGTCGTTAGCTCCAGGCGCGCCAGGATGAATTAGCTCGCTGGTCTGCAGGGAGGTTATGGATGTTTTATTTTTGAGGCCGCTTTTTTTTACGCCATCGCTTGCCCCTATTTTCATTTTAATCTATTTCGGAGTTGGCTCCAGAGAAGAAATCTATTTTCTCTTTCAGTAACTCTGCTGATAATGCACACACACACATCGCCGTTAAAGCTGCTGCACAATAACTTCGGCGCTGTCAGGAACGAAGCCGAAGGTGCTCGCAGCTCCGAACAACCATTTCGGCTGACACTTTAAAAACTTTGTGGTGTGGTGGAGTCAGAAAAACAACAGTGCATCTCACAGATAAGACGCGACAGGGGTGATTGCAAAACAAAGGTGCAGCAGTTTAATGGCGGCGTGCTAAAAATCAAAAGTTTAGAGCCTCACACGTCCACATGGGTCTCTGTTTATCTCTTATAATATATCCAGTCCCTCCAGGATGCTCCTAAAACGTCTGAATTCACAGCAGCTTTTCTAAAAAATTGCGATGTAAGTTGCGATGTTTTAGCGTATTTGTTGCGATAAAATTGCTGGAGACAGTAAAAAATTGTCAAAAAGTTGCATTTTTTTCTTTGTTCTGTATAATTCATTAAATATTTTTAAAAGTTTAAAAAGTTAATTTCACATCCTGGCACACGCGTGTTCACACACACACGCTCACAGCTCGTCACGTCAGTTAATGAATCTAACTGACCTTCATTGTTTCAGTGCTGCCACAGATCTGGATGCAGCAGCTTCATCACGGTGGTTTGTCTGGTCTGTGGTCCGCTGGTTTCACCCATTCTCCTGATATGTTTACGGTAGAAAAGTGTTTGTCAGTGGATGGTTTTGGTTTGTGTTCCACCTCAATATTCCACGGGGTGAAAACAGTTTAGCTCCGCTTTGGTGAAGAACATCAGGGAATTGTTTTGCGGTAGTTTTTGTTGCATCTGTATCTTCAAACCATAAACAAGGAAGTGAATCCGGTGACGTACGTGTATTACTGGGGACTGCTGTGATTGGTGGAACTCACGGGAGGCGGGACAAAATTGCGGAAAAGTGGCGGTGATTGGACGAAACTGCAAGGTGGTGCAGAATTCATGGAGATTGGTTGAATTTGAGTTAATTGTTGCGATCGCAGCATCGCGAATTCCTGGAGGGACTGTATATAAGTTAGTTTTATTCACCCCTGTGTCGTATTCAGCCAGGACATGAAAGACTTAAAACACAAGGTGACAAAGGTAATAGAATCCACCTACCGACACCTCGGAAGCTCATTAATTAACACAGTATTCCTCATTTGATGCACACAAACATGCTTAAAAGCTACATTTCACTACGGTGGGTTATGAACCACAAATCGCGCCCTATTTTATGTATCTACAGAGCAACACATTTCTTGTCCACCCCTTTATTTTTAGAGTCTGAACTCTGAGTGCGCGATTTCTTTCACTATAAAGTGTCCTCTAGTACGGAAGCCCTAAGCGGCCATGGTCCAACTTCATTTTTTTCAGTCCGTTTTCTCGAGAAAACGAGATCATTCTCCTTCGTTTTGTCATTATAAGGACACATCTCAACAGCTGACAAATATTAGCGTTTCTGATCAGCATCTACAATCTTAGTTTACTGTCCACTATATAGTTGACCTCAATAACTACCTGGAGTCTCGGCTGGTTGCCTGGTAACTGCTCAGATTCAAGCTATTCAATATTGTCACGTAACTTTCCACAAATAAATGCAGCCTTTCATACAACAAGTTGACATATAGAGTGGGAAAATTAGCCTTAAACAGCTATATATATGAAAATTGATGAAATGTGTGTGTGTCTGTTCTTTGCGTATCTCGACAATTGCACATCCAATCCACTTCAAACTAGGCAGGCATTTTACCGGGGACCAAAGAAGGTGCAGTGTGAAGTTTGAAGTGATTCAGATCAACAGCGGCTGTTTTGTGGTCTTTTTGGACACCTCAGAAGGGCTTCTTTCTTCCTGCGGTTGGGGCCCCTGCTGCTCGGGAAAAATGATCAAAGGCAAACGTATGATGTAACAGATCAAAGGCGAGATTGTAGAAGGAATCCCAGTCTGTAAACTCTGTCTGGGTTTGTACCACATCTGTCGGTACGCATCAGATTTAACCGCTGACTGCTGGATCTGCGCCGGTGATTACAAATTGGTGTGAGGCAGATTTTTCAGCTCGAAAGAGACGTGCTTCAAGTGCAAGGAATGGAAACTCAACCAAATCTACTGTCTGGATAAAGACTCAGGATAATTGTCTTACATGGATTCTCCAGCCAGCATGTTTTCTGAGGTGAAATATTCTACGAAGCCATCCCACCTATCCAAAGTGAAAGTGGTCGAAAGCTGTCTCAGTTCTAGATTATATCCTAAATGGAGGGATGCTTATATTCTGAAAAACTTTTACTGAAAAGGTTCTGACAGCTGACAAGACATTTATTGGAGACAGGTAACAGACACAGCATGTCGGATCTACCGGATTAACCACCATTAGATATTTTGACATCATTAAAATGCAGAAGCCGAGTCGTCGCAGAAAAAAAAAAAAAAAAGACAGCAGGCATTTAAACTGCACCATGCTGAAAGTGCAAAGACAGCAGCATAAATATTAATGTGATATCGCTGCTTAGTCACAGATGGAGCCGGCATGCACCTGGAGAAGCCATATATTATGCATTTTGTTCCTAAAAAGTCAGCGCCTGCCAGGTTTAGTGCAAAAACAGGGCTCTGAAATTTACTACAGTATTAAAGTGCAGGTTGGATGTCGATGCTTTACTTCCATGTACCTGCAGATCTACTGTTTTCATGTGCAAATGCATAAACGTTGCCCAGACATTTAACTCCACAAGTCATGTCGTCACTAAGAACTGCTGATGTGAAGTTGGACGATTCACAGACCAGGTTCACTGGAGGAAAATCACAAGAAGGGTCACTGAGCGAAAGACCTCGATGGAGCTGGAGTGGTTTATGAAAAACTTAAATCCTGTGGTCGCTTTTTTTCTACATTGACCTCAGTGCTCTATTGAGACATCAGATAAATGACCACCATCTCCCTCCAGCTGCTGAACCTCCTGTTCAGAATACACCGATCAGCCACAACATTAAAACCACTGACAGGAGAAGTGAATAACATGGATCATGTTGGTACTATGTGGTGTTCTGATGGAAAACCTTGATCAGACTTAGACACCCAACAAACACACTCCCTCATGCTGATGGAAATCCCAAATGCCACTGGATGAAAATGCACCCCACCACATGGAAACAACACCAACCAATCAGGAACATGTGGAGGAACATGACAATGGTCCAACATGTTGATGTGACCTCCAGACTTCCTACAGCCCATTCTGATCAAGCATCAACAGGATGCAGTGGAACAAGTTGGACTGACAGAGGCCCCACTGCACAAGCCAGAGTACCCAAAGGATCCAGTGCCAAAGTTCTGGTTCCAGACCCCATAGGACACCCTGAGAGGTCCTCTAGTCCAGTGGTTCTCAACTGGTCCAGCCTCAGGACCCACTATGTTTCTATTAATAACGGTCATGACCCAACTTTTTGAAGTTTGCTGTTCCTGTTAACAAATGAAGGTTATATCAACATATTTTGATACAGCTTGGGAAAAAATTGGCTTATTTTTTTTGCTCATTTTGGTATACTTGGATGTTTTTGCCAAGTTCTGGGAATATTTTGGCCCATTTTGACAGATTCTGAGCACATTTTGGTTCATTTTTGGCACGTTTTAGCTTAAATTAGCCCATTAAGCTGGCAGAACCAAATCTAGAGGTTAATAGTGGGCGACTACTGGTGTCACCACCACTAAATATCCTGCTATTAAAAGCAAACTGTGTCATAAGAAACATGTCTTTTAAAATTTTAAAACTTTAGACCACTACTTTTTTTTGGGGGGGGGGGGCCATGCTTCTGCGACCCTCTAAAAATGGCTTCGCGACCCACTTTTGGGTCCCGACCCACCAGTTGAGAACCACTGCTCTTGTCCATGCCCAATGGTTCAGAGCATTTCTGACCACATGAGGGGGACCAACACAATATTAGGGGGGTGGTCATGATGTTATGTCTGATCGTTGTACTCTACGTCTCTCCCTATGAGCAGGTTTTTGTAAATTTAAAGGACTGAACCGGAAGTTCTCAATGAAATCAATCAATAAAATGTGTCTAAAACACTCAAATCACGGCAAAATCCTCATAAACTGCACCTTCACTGGCATTTATTCTTGGTATCAGAGGACTATTAGTGTCATTATTAGTGAAGAAACACCAACAGTGTATGAAAACTAGTATGAACTATTATTTATGCATCAACGTAGAAGCCTTAATACTCAGCTTGAAGCCTAAATGTGAGCCACAGTTTGACATTTTATAGCTCTGAGTTTTTTGTGTCTTGTCATTTATTTTACAGTTTGTTCCTAAATGCTTTTTATATGCTTTAAATTTAACAGGTGTGTTTCACAATTCACAATATCGTTTGCAAAAACTTGCATCAGCCACAAATGAGGTCAGGAGAAAACAGCACTGACAACTTTAAAAACAGGCAAACAAATAAACCCATGAACACATCCAGTAATATTATCAGTCCAATATTCACTCTTCTTTTAGGTGTAATATAAAAGAAATATCAGTACAGCGATCCTATAGGTGGCACTGAAGATCGCTGTGTAAAAATAAGAAAACTATTCTTTTTATGACAGGCAGTGACAGTGTAAAGATTAGGTTTGATTTGGACACAAAAACTTGGTCAGGCTTTTCGAAACATGAGAATTTGAGTTAAAATAAATAAAAAGGAAGATTACTGGGCTTCTATCACCATGGTCACAATAATAAACACAGCATGGGTACAGGGACGGTCTTGTGCAGGGAGTTTCTCAGAGCTTTTCAATGCAAACAGACACAAACTGTACAATCAAAACAGTGAGTGGAGGGTTCCTTCCTACACATTCTAGATAGTAAGATTCCATATTTCCCCATTTTTGATCTCTAATATCTGAGCAAAACTTACAAAATGTTTATTCTGTAAAAAAATGTTTTCAAAATCCACCTTTTTACACGTATGTATGTCATAATCTGGCTATGTTTTCTGTATATGTGGATATTAGAAGAAAGCTTGCAGCTCCAGGTTCTGTAGTACAAATTAATTAACAGTAAACTCAGACAAGTTCACTGCACAGCGTTTTTTTCAGGTAGCAAAGCTAAAACAGTGAGGAACAAGGAGGAGCAACTCCACCTCTGCTACCTAAACTCATTATTTTCACTAACCAAAAAGTTAATAAATCAATGTTCACAGTTTTTGTGCAGCGATAAAAAATTTGGTTCCTTTGCACACAAATGTTTACTTTGCTGACATCTACATAATCATGATGTGAAGCATGGTGGTGGCAGCAACATGATGTGAAGCAAGGTGGTGGCAGCATCATGATGTGAAGCAAGGTGGTGGCAGCATCACATGGTGGTGGCAGCATCATGATATGAAGCATGGTGGTGGCAGCATCATGATGTGAAGCATGGTGGTGGCAGCATCATGATGTGAAGCAAGGTAGTGGCAGCATCATGATGTGAAGCATGGTGGTGGCAGCAACATGATGTGAAGCATGGTGGTGGTGGCGGCATCATGATGTGAAGCATGGTAGTGGCAGCATCATGATGTGACGCATGGTGGTGGCATCATCACATGGTGGCAGCATCATCATGTGAAGGATGGTGGTGGCAGCATCATGATGTGAAGCAAGGTGGTGGCAGCATCATAATGTAAGGCATGGTGATGGCAGCATCATGATATCAGGTATGGTGGTGGCAGCATCACATTGCGGTGGCAGCATCATGATGTGAAGCACGGTGGTGGCAGCATCATGATGTAAGGCATGGTGGTGGCAGCATTATGATGTAAGGCATGGTGGTGGCAGCATTATGATGTAAGGCATGGTGGTGGCAGCATCATGATGTAAGGCATGGTGGTGGCAGCATCATGATATGAAGCATGGTGGTGGCAGCATCATGATATGAAGCATGAAGGTGGCAGCATCATGATGTAAAGCATGGTGATGGCAGCATCATGTTGTGAAGCATGGTGGTGGCAGCATCATGATGTAAAGCATGGTGATGGCAGCATCATGTTGTGAAGCATGGTGGTGGCAGCATCATGATGTGAAGCACGGTGGTGGCAGCATCATGATATGAAGCATGGTGGTGGCAGCATCATGATAAGAACTACTATTTCCTGATGGTAAAAAGAGGACCAACTCAGTCAGCGTACCCAATGAAGTGACAGGTGAGTGCATGTACACATTGCTGCTTTGTATATTTATTTAAGAATACTACATATTATTATTATTATTATTGCCAGATTTACTGTTCCCCAAACGCTTTGACTGCGCTGGCTGTCCGCTTTAAACACCATAAAAAAACCTGTGTTTAAAGGATTCATTTTTATTTACCATTTGAACAAACAGAATAGATTCAATAGCATGAAAACACAAATATTTTTCCATCCTCTTATTTAGTTTTTTGCCCATACTCATTGAGATCTGTAAATTACTAAAATCGACTACTCCACACAGTGTAATCCACTTTTAATAGGCAATTATTGATTAGAGAAGCAGAAACTACTATTACACTTGCAGCAGGTAGATACCATCGTAATTCAAACATGCTTTAAACTCTAATAATGAATCGTGTTTTCTGTTGAAGCAACCATAGCAACCAGAGCAGCACAAAGTACAATATTGTTAACATATTCCACCGTTTTCACCCTGTAATGTTTTCAGTATCTGCAGTGGTTTCGAGGTGTTTTTAAGCCTCGGTCTGTTTGCTTCGCGCTCGCTGCCAAGTTCTCACAAACAAAGAGTCGTTCTGTGCTCCTGCTGGAACATGCGAGACAAAAACACTGATTTGGAAACAACCAGAGCTCCTGGCGTTCTTTGTGCCGGGTGTGGGCTGCGTCGGTAAAATGGACTCATCTGTCTGCAAAGTGCTTCTTCGGCGAGATGAAATGACCCCCGCCTTGTGTGACTCCACTTCCCCTCCCAGCAGTGGTGTGAAATTTTAACCAAGTGTCAGTGGGCAATAAACAGCCCCCCGACGGGACGCGACGAGAGCAAACGTAACCTCTGATCGCAGATGGACGGCGACATTCCATTCTTTATTTCCTGCAGGGCTGCCTTTCAGCTGCAGCTCGGCCCTTCTGATCAATATTGCACAAGCGCTGCGAGGCTCCTCCGGCCTGAGAGGCGCTTTTTTGTCTTCCCATCAGCCCCCTTTCGCAGCTCTGAAGCCGCCAGCCGGATAAAGTCGGAGCTAAAAAGTCTTGCGGGTAAAACAGTCCAACACTCGCACGTCCCCAGACACATGGCTGTGTGGGAGGAAGCCATAAGGACGCGACGATCACAGCTATTACAGCGGGCGGCCAAACTCACTGTTGTTATCTTTCCCTTCACCTACTTGATAAAAGCACCGAGTGTGAAATTAAAGCAGCCTGGAGGTTCGAAGCGTCTCACAGCACCAGATCCTGAGGACGGAGCTCCTTCAGATATGTGGGTGTCCTTGAGAAAGCGACCTAATGTGACCCACCTCAGTCCTCAGAGTGTCTGCACTGATCTGAGCAGACCCAGTGAGCAGCCACAACATTAAAACCAGTCCAGTAAACAACACGTTGGTCTGATGTGAATGATTTTATTTATTTTTTGCTATCATTATTTTAGAACTAATTTTAAAGTTTTTCTATTAATTCACTTATTTACATATGTTAGTGTATTCAGCGTATTGTTCATTGCTTCATTTTTAATATTTTTTCATTCATTTTTTAAAGTTTAAATTTTAATTTTTTCTTCCTATTTATCATCTATCTTATTTTATTTTACTTATTTTTATTAATTTAATTTAATTTAATTTTCATTTTATTTTTATTTGATTTAATTTTGTTAAATTTAATTCAATAATTAAATATGACTTACATGGTAAATATATGTGCTTATATTATTTATTATTTATTTAACTTTTTTTTTTTTACTATTATTTCAAAAAATATTCCTTTACTTTTAAATTAAATTAAATTAAATTTAGTTATTTTTGATTTAATCTAATTTTATTTCATTTTTTTCTTTAATTTTTAATCTAATTTATTTTGAGTAAATTTTGTTTTAATTTAATCTCATTTAATTTCTATTTTATTTTTTTATTTTTTATTTTGTTTATTTCATCTTCTGTTTCCTTACTGCATGTTATTTATGATCGCGTCTCCTCAGGTCCTCAGTCCTTGTGTTTTTGAGGTGACGATCTTGGTAGCATCAGATATTGTTTGTATTGTTTTCCTATAGTTTTGTCCCTTTTAATCTGTGAAATAGTAGTAGTAGAAGTAGTAGTGTAGTTTTTTTCACATTAGAGGGCCTGTCCTGAAAGTATTCCTTGTTAGTGTAATTTATCCCAATTTATATTCAGTCTTTCTTATTTTACTAATTTTTATTTTTATTCATTTAATCCAAGATAATTTCATTTTACCTTTAATTTTTATTTAATTCTATTCAATTTAATTAAATAATAATTAACAAATCCCCTCTAAATATGAGATTACAGCTAAAGAACAAACATACTCGCTCTAAAACATGACCAGATATGACCTGTAGCGATGTTAATACTAATATAAATGTCATAATGTTCGGCTTTAGGGAAGTGTTTGCTCCAAAAGATCACTAACGTACAAATATGTCTTTACAATTCCTGTCATTTGCAGGACAGAGTTGGTAAATTACATATCTGATTTGTCTCCTACACAAAAATATCGACTGTCAAAGCAAATGATGGAAGGATCTGTCAATATAAATAAAGCTCAAGGTAATGCTAATGTAGCTTAGCCCCCTTGCAGGAAGTAAAATCAGATGTAACAATGGAAGAAGCTAATTTTGCCGCACTAGAATGCCTCATATACAGCACAGGGAAACGCAAAATAAAAACAAAATGCCCCCCAAAAGCACATATATCCTGCAAAAACAGAATCAGTGCATGAAGTCGTGTTTCTCTGTCCTCAAAGTGTCTTTAAGCTAAATGCTAGTGCATGCTAACACACTGCATGAACGTGTTTAGCAGTTATAATGTTTGAAAAATGGAATAATTAGGTTCAGATTTCCTACCCATGATGTAGATCTTGTTTCCTCGTACGAACGGCGTGGCTCCGTAGCGCGGCGTCGGCATGGAGGTCAGCGGCTGCCACTGGTCCTTCTCGGCCTCGTAGACTCTGACCAGGGCCTGAGGCGTCGTGTCGGCGCCCATCCCACCCAACGCATAAACCTTCCCATCTGCAGAGAGAGCAGCAAGACAGACACGGCCTTTATTAGTTTTTCTTACTGTCACCAGCTCCTCAAACCTCAGGTGAACATGAAAGCATTTCTGCTCCGGCTGTCATGTCCGCTACCCGTCTCATCCATCCAACGCCATGTGCAATATTCATGCCCAGCGCCTGAGAAAGTTCCTCGTGACCCCGGCGTTACTTTTTCACAAGGACACATGCAAGCATCCCCTGACTGCTGCTGTGTCATTAGAATACACAGGAAGAGTTGCTGAGCGAGCAGAGCTGCCGAAATACCGCAGGGAGGCAAGAAAATGGAGATTAAAGAAGAAACTAGCGAGCAAAGTAGGAGAAGGTTGCAAAGATGAGACCGCAGAGTAGCAGGAGAGTAAAACAGAACAGAAGAGCAGCATCCACAGCCCGTTAGCGCTGTGGAAGTTGTGACAGCGCAACGAGAGAAACCTGAGAGAGAGGAAGGAGAAGAGCATCCAGACAGATGATGCATCCACAGAGCTGTGACTTAAGCTGTGAAGAATAAAGCAATAATAAATCTGTCAGTCGCCACGCAGCGACGCTCACACAGCTCAACAGTTATGACTGAGTAAATCCAATTTTTTTACTGCTGTACATAAAATAAACGGCACACCAAGGACACATTCATAAAGCTTGTTGCTATGCACACGAGTGGAGGCAGGAACGGAGGAAAAAACAGTGCCGTGCAAAAGCATTTGCCCCCCTACAGAAAGCTATATTGAATAAATGAATTGATATACTGGAAATACAGGCCTCAAAGTAGAAGCATGATGCAACAACAGTGAAGCTAAAAAAACTCAACTCAAACTAAACTGGAAACATATTTTCAATCACTCTAACTGCATGGAAATGGTTATAACAGGACCTGTGCATGTCGACATCATGGCTCCACATGGCAAAGAATTGAAAAATATGAGACTTAAGGATTAGAAATGATACAGGAAGATCAGTGAACAACAGGTGCAGCAGGAATCAGTACACATAGGACCAGCCATAGTACCACTAATCAGAGCTGCAGTGGCGTTTAACATCAGTACAGTGAATTCATAGTCCTGACAGTGAAGCACAGAGGTGGGAGTGTGATGATATGGGGCTGCATGAAAATGGTTATAATAGTACTTGTGCATGTCTATGTCATGGCTCCATGTTGAAAAAAATTGAAAAATATGAGACTTAAGGATGGGAAATGATACAGTATGCATAGAACCAGCCGTAGTACCACTAATCAGAGCTACAGTGGCTTTTAACATCTATGAATGGCATCCAAGAGAAAAAAAATCCTTGTGCTTTTGTACAAAACGGCAAGATAAAGATTTTGGTAAAGAATGTAAGAAGAAACCTGATCAATGTTGGGAGCACATTCTTTGGTCAGATGATGGTAAAGACACATTTGTTCGGTTACCACAGTGAATGCATAGTCCTGACAGTGAAGCACGGAGGTGGGAGTGTGAGGATATGGGGCTGCATGAAAATGGTTATAATAGGACCTGTGCATGTTGACATCATGGCTCCACATGGAAAAGAATTGAAAAATGTAAGATGTGAGGATGAGAAATGATACAGGAAGATCAGTGAACAACAGTTGCAGCAGGAATCAGTACACATAGAAGTAGCCATAGTACCACTAATCAGAGCTGCAGTGCCCTTTGACATCTATGAATGGCATCCAAGAAAAAAAAATCCTGGCACTGTTGCACAAAGTTGCAAGACAAATATTTTCGTAAAGAACATAAGGATAAGCACAGTATTTGGTCAGATGATGGTAAATATAAATTTTTTTCGGCTACCACAGTTAATTCATAGTCCTGACAGTGAAGCACGGAGGTGTGAGTGTGATGATATGGGGCTGCATGAAAATGGTTATAATAGTGCTTGTGCATGTCTATGTCATGGCTCCATGTTGAAAAGAACTGAAAAATGTGAGACTTAATGATGGGAAATGATACAGTATGCATAGAACAAGCCGTAGTACCACTAATCAGAGCTGCAGGGGCCTGTAACATCTATGAATGGCATCCAAGAGAAAAAAAAATCCTTGTGCTTCTGTACAAAATTGCAAGATAAAGATTTTGGTAGAGAACATGAGAAGAAGCCTGATGAATGCTGATGAAGCACATCCTTTAGTCAGATGATGGTAAAGATAAATTTGTTCGGCTACCACAGTGAATGCATAGTCCTGACAGTGAAGCACGGAAGTGGGAGTGTGATGATATGGGGGCTGCATGAAAATGGATGTCGACATCATGGCTCCACGTGGAAAAAAATTTTAAAATGTGAGATGTAAGGATGGGAAATGATACAGTATGTATAGAACCAGCCGTAGAACCACTAATCAGAGCTCCAGTGGCCTTTAGCATGTATGAATTGCATCCAAGAGAAAAAAAATCCTGGCACTTTTGTAAAAAAAAAAAAACTGCAAGACAAATATTTTGGTAAAGACCATAAGAAGAAGTGCATTCTTTGGTCAGATGATGGTAAAGATACATTTTTTCGGCTACCACAGTGAATGCATAGTCCTGACAGCGAAGCACGGAGGTGGAGGTATGATGACATGGGGCTGCATGAGTAAAAATGATGTTTGGGGAGATGACATTCATAGATGAACAAGATGACTCCCAGTCTGCAGAGGCTTGGTAGGAGGAATGTTATGGTACGGAGGAAGATTACAGCATGATGAGAACCATCCAAAGCACGAATTTACTACCTAAAGATGAAACAAGAGAAAACTAAGACCTTCATCTGAGTTGAATCCAGTAGAAAACATCTGGATTATTTAAAGAAAAATGTAGAGCAACACAACCCCTCCAGTAAAAAGCTCTCTGAAGAATAATAGAACATCTATTCAGGAGTTTTTTGAGTTTGAATTTGGATATTCTCCTTCAAAGAAGACATTAAAAAAACATTTATTACCTGTTGACAAAGAAATGTGCTGCTGCAGTGACTTCCTGTTCTCATTGTTTTTTATTTGACCAACCAAAGTTTAAATCCCTTTAGTGATTAAAGCTGTTGTAAGGGACAGTTACTAGATAATAACTCATATACATTGTGCATATTAGTTAATTTAAGTTTCAATGCGGGTCATCTGTGTGTGATACTAAAGAACAAATTTGTCCATTACAGCTGTGTTAGGGTCATATTCCTACTACAAAGGTAAATGCAACACTTTAAAACTTACTCCAAGCGATGAAGAACGACAGTTTAGCGAACACATTTAGGCTCTAAATATCTGTAAGTGTTCACAAGCATCATGAGATGTAATTAGCGCCGCTTCAAAGTGTAATAGTTGGTCAGGGATTATGAGGACGGCGAGAAAAAGAAGCAATCTCCAGGAAAATAAGGCTCTAAAGTGCGTCTGTGGAAGGGACGGAGCAAAGTGCATTGTGGGTAGCTTTAATGTTTCCCGAATAGCCTTTTGTGATTTCCCCCTAATGGCTTCCTAATGGTTCTCCTCATTTGCACTTTGCAGCATGAGATGACGGACAGCCGTGCACTTCAAACTGAACAATGAGGAATTATTTCCATCTTTTGAGACAATCTTCTAAATCACCACTTGATCCCGTATAGAGAGAGAAAAAAAAACGCTCCTTCGTGGCTGGAGAGAACTTTGAAAAGCGCAATCTGGACGTGCAGAAATGAAGTCAAAATAAAGTCGATCAAGCAACAGCCGACGAGGAAGTGTCTATAGCGGAGCGGATGATTTAACATGCTGGATGTGTGAAAACTGATTCAGCGGCGCACAAAGAGAGCGACTGTCAAACTGTCTGTCAGACTAAATTGCCTTTACTCGAGCTTCCACACGTCCGTAATCTGCTTTGGCACAGCGGCGCGATAAGTGTTTCCTCGCACAATTAAACGAGAACCTGTTTTCACCGAGATTAAGCGCGGGGAAGAGCCTTTCTGGAACCCGGAGGAGAGCTTCGCATGTCTGGAAGTTTCCTTTTAAACATGTTCTCGGAGGGAGGTTTGGATTTTACCAGGCGATAAATCAAAGGTGTGGGACAAGGAAGTCGTCTGGAGGAAATGCATCCTGGGAAAAGAAAAGGATGCAACCTCTCCTTTAATATTTAGTATGAGTTCGTCGTATGGCGCCACTTTTGAATTCAAATTGTTTATTATCAGTGCACAAAGGGAAGACATTCAAACCAACAGGCACTAAAGATTCACTTCTCAGTTTCTAACCTCTGCATGAAGCCAAATACTGACATTTGCGATCTAAATTAGACGACATCAGGCAATTTTCCACTGCAGGCGGCGCAAATATATGCAGATACTGGCCTCTGACTGGCTCTTTTAGCCTGACAGCTTCAAAACATGACATCAGCTCCAAGTGCACCAAAACAACCACAAATAGCAGTTACCGTATATTACCTAATAGAGCAGTGGATGGTTCGCTCTGTTAGCTTATATTGAGAGTTTTGCATAGTTGATGGCGACGTTAGACATCAAGAAGGCAGAAAATATGGCATTAGTTGGTCTCTGAGTTTAACCAATCAGTGCCAAGACCTGCACAGTAGTTTTATAGAGCCAGTAGGAGCAGCAGTCATGGAAAAGGTCAGGAATATAGTCAGCCTTTAACAGCGCGTTCGTTTTTGCAGTGGTTAAGTAGGTGATGGTTTCTAGGAACTTTCAGCAACAACAGGAACCTTTTGATGAACTCAGTTTCTGCAGGAAAAACCTGGGCCTCATTAAAAAGGCTCTGAAGGTTCAGGAACTACATGTGTCACCACAAACGTGTTGTTTTGTTTTTCCATCTGTAGCCAATGAAATTTTACAGCTAAAGTTCTTCCTTGGTTCTGTAATTTTAAATCAAACTAAGCCGCTGCTCCTGGCCCCGCCCCCTTCAGGAAGAAGACTACAAGGACACCTGTCTCTGCATCTACGCTGTTCAGGTGTTTGGCAGAAAGAAGGAGGAGCCAACAGAGGGCGGGGCTTATCCTGTCGTGACATCATGTTCTGAGGATGTTTTGGGGATGTTGTTACTGTGAATGTTCTTCTATAGAACGTTCCCACATGATAACAAAGGAAGGACATTTGGAACATATTCAGAGCGTCTTTAGGTAGCTTTATGTTGCCTTTAAGGAGAACAGAAAGGCAGAAACTTCCTGCTGAAAACATGACTATGAATCTGCAGAACTTTGTTTTAAAAAGTTATAAGAAGATAAAAAATTCTAGCTGGGAAGCCTGAATGGGTCATCAGAGAAACACTTAGATATCAGTGGAGAGGAAAGAAATGAGAGGATGGTCTTTTTGTCGTTCTCGAGACACTCTGGGGAAATTTATTACAATGATGACATGACTTCACATAATATGGCTCTTTTAAGGTTCCTGGAACTTGAAGTGGAAAAGTGTCTAAATGGACAAAACACAAGAACTTTGACAACACTATACTATACTATACTATACTATACTATACTACACTATCCTATATCATACTATACGACACTATACTATACTATACTACACTACACTATACTATTCTATACTACACTACATTACACTATACTACACTATACTATACTATACTATACTACACTATCCTATATCATACTATACGACACTATACTATACTATACTACACTACACTATACTATTCTATACTACACTACATTACACTATACTACACTATACTATACTATACGAGACTACGTCATACTACACTACACTACACTATCCTACATCATACTATACGATACTATATTATACTATATTACATCATACTGTACTATACTATTCTATGCTACACTACACTACACTATACTACATCATACTATACTATACTGTAATACATCATACTATACTATACTACACTACACTATACTACATCATACTATACTATACTGTAATACATCATACTATACTATACTGTAATACATCATACTATACTATACTACACTACACTACACCATACCATACCATACTACACTATGCTATGCTATACTATACTATACTATGCTACGCTACGCTACGTTACGCTACTCTATACTATACTACACTACACTACACTACACTACACTATACTATACTATACTATGCTATACTATACTATGCTATACTATATCATACTATACTATACTATAATACATCATACTATACTACACTACACTACACTACACTACACCATACCATGCCATACTACACTATGCTATGCTATACTATACTATACTATACTATACTATACTATACTATACTATACTATGCTACGCTACTCTATACTATACTATACTATACTATACTATACTATACTATACTATATCATAACACACTATACTATACCCTATCATACCATACTATACCATACCATACTATACTATACTATACTATACTATACTATACTATACTATACTATACTATGCTACGCTACTCTATACTATACTACACTATACTATACTATACTATATTATTCTATACTAAACTAAACTAAACTATACTACTATTGTCTAATGTTGTCTACTATTGTTACTGACTGCTTTTTGATTTTATATTAAATTTTGAAATGAGACGGGTTAAGCCCTGGGCTGCCGACCGGAAGGTGGGTAGATCGAACCCCCACTGCGGCCACTGTTGGGTCCCTGAGGAAGGCCCTGAACCCCTGACTGCTCCCTGGGTGCTGCACTCTGACAACCCATGTGCTCCTACCTAATGTGTGTGGGATGGGTCAAATGCAGAGTTGAATTTCCCCAAGGGGATTAATAAAGGTTAAATTATCACCTTACTATTATTATTATTATTATACTGTACTACACTATACTATACTGTGCCATATTACACCTAACCTGCATATAACTACAAATACATAAACACGCAGCAGCAGTTTCACATTTCACATCGTCTGCTGATGTTATTCTTTTTGTCATTACTTAAAACCTGAGACTAAAGATGACAACAGAAACATATAATATCTGGTAAAACACAAGAGGAGTCTTCACCACAACAGTCTGATCACCTCAGTATCACTTTACCTCCTACACAGGCTTCTCCACTGCCAGAGAGGCGACATTCCTTAGAAATGATAGTAAACATTCCACACTCATAATAAACCACCTTTTAACCTTCACTACAAAGTGCTTCATGTGTTTTTCATTCACAAACATGTGCAAGACTCCAAGCATTGATACTCAGGGTTCAGTGTCTTGTGGAGGATTCAGGGATTGAACCGTCAACCTTCAATTAGCGACCACATCAAACCTGCTGCACCACCTGAGTCACGGCCAACACTTCAGTCAGGGTCCAGTGTATAAAGATCCTTCTTTGAAGCCTGAGACTCTGACGCACAGAGTTATTTTAAACCTTCTGTAGTCACTACCTTCACCTCAGACCAATTTGCTGCAGGAGGTGAAATTTATCATCTGGCCCTGACAACACAGATCCTCACTATGTGTTCAAGTTTGTTTAAAGGCAACCTGCTAACTGTTGACTGTGTATTTTTACTTTATTTGGTACTTCACGGTGCATTTTGTGCTTGAGCACATTTATATTCAGAATATATTTTACACCTCATTGTGCATTTTGTGCTTTAGTATAGTTTTTGTTTTTTAACCTTACTTTACCAGATATTTCTGCTTATATAATAAATATTTTTATTTTCTCATTTTGTTTTTATTTGTATTGTGGTGGTCACTTTACTCTTTTTGCTTGCTACTGCAACAACAGAAGCTTCCCTTAGGAAATCAATGAAGTATTTTTATTCTATTCCATACTATTGTATTTTATATCATACTATACCATTCCCTACTGTACCCTACTCTACTCTACTCTACCATACTATGCCATACCATACCCTACTATCCTATACTATACTTTACTATACTATACTATACTATACTATACTATACTATACTATACCATACTATACTATACTGTACTGTACTATACTATACTATACTATACTATACTATACTGTACTATACTATACTATACTATACTATACTATACTATACTATACCATACTATGCCATACCATACCCTACTATACTATACTATACTATACTATACTATGCCATACCATACCCTACTATCCTATACTATACTTTACTATACTAAACTATACTATACTATACTATACTATACTATACTATACTATGCTATGCTATACTATACTATACTATACTATACTATACTATACTATACTATGCCATACCATACCCTACTATACTATACTATGCTATACTATACTATACTATACTAAACTATACTATACTATACTATACTATACCCTACTATACTATACTATACTATACTATACTATACTATACTAAACTATACTATACTATACTATACTATACTATACTATACTATACTATACTATACTATACTATGCTATACTATACTATACTATACTATACTATACTATGCCATACCATACCCTACTATACTATACTATGCCATATTATAACCTGCTATACTATACTATACTATACTATACTATACTATACTATACTATACTATGTCATACCATACCCTACTATACTATACTATACTATACTATACTATGCCATACCATACCCTACTATCCTATACTATACTTCACTATACTATACTATACTATACTATACTATACTATACTATACTATACCATACCCTACTATACTATACTATACTATGCCATACTATAACCTGCTATACTATACTATACTATACTATGTCATACTGTACCCTACTATCCTATACTATACTATACTATACTATACTTTACTATACTATACTATACTATACTATACTACACTACACTACACTACACTATACTATACTATACTATACTATTACTATACTATACTATACTATACTATACTATACTATACTATACCCTACCCTAATCTACTCTACTGTGCTGTACTCTACCCTAATATACTATACTATACAACACTATACTATACTATACTATACTATACTATACTATATCATATCATATCATATCACACCCTAACCCTAACCATGCTATACTATACTATACTATACTATACTATACTATACTATACTATACTATATTACACTACTATACTATTTTATGCCTTTCTATACTATACTATATTACACTATACTATACTATTTTCTTTTATACTTTTCTATACTATACAGTACTCTACAATTTTATACTCTACTATACTATACCATACTATACTATTAATATACAATATTATTTTTTCTATTCTATTCTATTCTATCCTGATAAAGGCCTGATAAGCATGTAGAGTTCAGTTCTTTCCACATTAAAAAACTGATTCCTCTTTTTAGTTCCTGGAAACCTGCATTGCTTTATTTTATTGTACTTCCTGCCAGCTGTTGACCAGTTGAATAGTGTCAAGCAACACTCAGGAATACTGTGTGTATTGTCCGTAATACTACTACACAAAGTGCGTCCATGTTGGTGCTCCACAGGTGGCCACTGACAGAAATAAAACTACAACTGAGTATCACCAGTTTTATAAAGATTATCTCTAAGAACAAAACAAGAAATGTCCAGAAACACTCGTCCAACATGTGTCCCTCTAGAAAAGGTGTATGTACTGCAGGTATGAACCCATGTGGAGGCCTGTCAGCACCAGATGCTCTCAGCTGTTGAACTTCACCAGCAGCAGCAGGTTATTTGTGGATAAATGGATTTTTTGTTGCCCTTAGTTTCACCTCTCAGGCAGCACCGAAGGTTCCCCAGTTAATAGCTGGAGGTAGCTGGACCTCAGACTGACAGTCTGAGAGAAACATAAGTTCATCTTGGCCTTGGACGTCTTGTAGAGTCTCAGGAGGGCAATTAATAAAGGACATTAGCAGCTCGTCCTGAATAACAGAATATTCTAAAAAAAACAACCCAGACAGTAAAGGACGGAGGCTTTAAAGTAAAGATGCAAATACGACAGCGTTCGTCTTAAAGTATCGAGTCTCTAGACA
Source organism: Dascyllus trimaculatus (assembly GCA_024666655.1). Taxonomy (NCBI): domain Eukaryota; kingdom Metazoa; phylum Chordata; class Actinopteri; family Pomacentridae; genus Dascyllus; species Dascyllus trimaculatus. The sequence goes on from CM045452.1 coordinate 32,484,345, forward strand.
CTAGAAACACTAAATATAATGTGAGGTTATGCTAGGACATCAGCAATAAGGTGAATCACAGAGCATTTCTAGCTTTAATATGAAAAGACCTGCAAACAGTTTCATCATGTTTTATTTGCAATACCAAGAAACTCCAACTCAAACCTTTAAAACTCCAAAAACTATGATAAATATTGGTTGACAGGATGTTTTTCATGATGCAAACAAAACAATAGCTAAAGAAAATATAGCATTTAGATATTCTATCAATCAAGATCTACTCGCTGTTGCATTTACAGACTCTGGGAATATCTCCACTTCTGCACTTTGTATTTATTTACTGAAACTACATGTTTACATCCGTTCACACACAGCTGCACCTTGCATGTACTTTCTGCGGTACTTTTAAGCCAATAGTTTTTCGTATATGCTCAGCGACATCCAGAAGTTGAACATCAGTTACTGTTTTTAGAGTTCTTAAAATATGATTCAAAGGAACAAGCTCTCTGTCAGTTTTCAGACATTCACTTCTACATAAAATGTTTTTTGTATTTGTACATTTCTTACTGTATTTTAAAAATGTTGTCCGATTTTGTGAATGAACTTTAATGATAATAAAGGAATTCTATACTATACTATACTTTACTATTCTATACCACACTATACTATACTACTGGACACTATCCTATACTATCCTATCCTATCCTACTATACTATACTATACTACACTACACTACACTAAACTATACTATACTATACTATAACATATTATACTATACCATGCTGTGCTATGCTATATTATGCTATGCTATACTATACTACACAATACTATACTATACTACACAATACAATACAATACAATACTATACTACACCATATTATACTATATCACACTATACTATACTATGCTATGTTATGCTATATTATACTATACCATACTATGCTATACTATACTATACTATACCACACCATACTATACTATACTGTACTATGCTATACTATACTGTACTATACTATACTATACTATACTATACTATACTATATTATACTATACTATACTATACTATGCTACACTATACTATACTATACTACACCATATTCTACTATATTATACTATGCTATGCTATGCTATGCTATACTATACTATACTACACAATAAATACTATACTATACTATACTACACAATAAATACTATACTACACAATAAATACTATACTATACTATACTATACTATATCACACTATACCATGCTATGCTATACTATACTATACTATACTATACTACACTATACTATACTATACTATACTATATTATACTATACTATACTATACTATACTATACTATTACTACACAATAAATACTATACTATACTATATCACACTATACCATGCTATGCTATACTATACTACACTATACTATACTATACTATACTATATCACACTATACCATGCTATGCTATACTATACTATACTATACTATACTATACTACACTATACTATACTATACTATACTATACTATATTATACTATACTATACTATTACTACACAATAAATACTATACTATACTATACTATACTATACTATATCACACTATACCATGCTATGCTATACTATACTACACTATACTATACTATACTATACTATACTATATTATACTATACTATACTACACTACATTACACTACACCATATTACACTACACTATACTGAATTCTATACATGACATTTTGTGGTTAAAAAATAGAATAAATAAACACAACTGATGTGAAAAGCAACAACTACAAAAGGGACCTAATTCTTTTAAATCCAGAGTTGATGTGTTTACTGCGTATATTTGTACATGTGAAAAAGCCAGATTCAGCTTCAGCCTTCCTGTAGTGTCACTAAACTCGTGGATAAAGAGTCAAACATCTTTTTTTTTTTTGCCTGGCAGTCGAACCCTGTTGAGGACTGCAGAAACACCTGTTACCGTGGTAACTGTGAAAATGCAACAATTAGACTAAAACATCCATTAAAAAAAATAAAAAAGTCTAAAGTTGATGAAAACTGGTGCACATTTTTATAAGGAGACTGAAGGAAGATCAGGTGTGTGTGTGTGTGTTGACTTTGCATAGGCCTATAAATACGACCACAATGCTCGACATCCCATAATCTGCAGCGTTATTTCAGATGCTTGACGTCAGCGCTACCTCTGACCTGCAGCTCTCTGCGCGTGTCGTCTCCCGGCCAGGTCTAATCAGGCCTCTAATTAAAGAAACCGTCCCCCTGCCCGTCACCCACGGAGACGCCATGGCAACCACAGCATAACCTACAGACTCCTGTCATTATGGGCTGGTTTGGCCGCTTCCACTGAGTCACCGCCGAGTGTAGAACGAGCTCACACATCACCCATCACAAAACAGCGACGCGCAAACCTGCAGATGCATCTTCTTTGTGTTTGCAGCTTTGATTCGTCCGCAGAACAACATCTTTCATCATCTCCTCTTTTTGTTGACGTCTGTCCCTCTTTCGTCTCCTTCTTCTTCTCGCAGCCACTTTCATCATTTCCCCGTCCTCTGCTTTTATTTTTCTGGTTTAATTGACTGCTTCACCTCTCAGCCTCCTCCTTCTTCTCTGACGTAATAATGTTTTGCTTGTCGCATTTAGAAAACAACCTGTCGTTCTGTCCCACAAAGGCACCGAAAGCTTGCAGCACTTTTAATTTATATCCTTTAAAGCTCATTTCTGTCTCACAAAAATCACTGCAAATGAACATAATTGATCATTTTCTGCAGTGTCTCAGAACAAATTGTGTTTTCCAGCCAGAATAACTGAACATTTTAATCAAAATAGACCAGAATCTGACTTTCTGATGCATTTTCATACCACTAAAAACCTATTAGACCATAAGATGTGCTCTATACACCCCTCCAGATAACTGAATCCAGGTGTTCCAGTCACTTCCATGGCAACAGGTGGATGAAACCAAGCCCCTAGACATGCAGACTGCTTCTACTAACACTAGTGAAAGAATGGGTCGCTGTCAGGAGCTCAGTTGCCACCGTTGCAATAAGTCAATTCGTGAAACTTCCTCTATATTAAATGTTCCACGGTCAACTGTTGGTGGTTTTATAACAAAGTGGAAGCAGCTGGAACAAACAGCAGCCCTGTGGTCGGCTACAGAAAACCTCAGAGTGAGGTCGGTGGATGTTGAGGAGCACGGTGGGCAGAAATCATTAACAGACCTCCAGACTTGTTGTGGCCTTCAGATCGGCTCCAGAACACACAGAGGGCTCCATGGAACGGCTTAATGGGACCAGAATATCCGGAGCACAGACGCTGCTGTTCGGACCAGGCCGAGATTAGAGGGGAATTTACTGCAAAATAAAATTAGAATGCAGTTTATGTTTATGCAGGTTCCTTCCTTCTTTCCTTCTTTTCTTTCTTTCCTTCTTTCTTTCTTTCTTTCTTTCTTTCTTTCTTTCTTTCTTTCTTTCTTTCTTTCTTTCCTTATCCTTCCTTCCTTCCTTCTTTCTTCCTTTCCTCCTTCCTTCTTTCATTCTTCCTTTCCTCCTTCCTTTCTTTCCTTCTTCCTTTCCTCCTTCCTTCCTTCATTCTTTCTTCTTTTCCTCCTTCCTTTCTTTCCTTCTTCCTTTCCTTCTTCCTTCCTTCATTCTTCCTTTCCTCCTTCCTTTCTTTCCTTCTTCCTTTCCTCCTTCCTTCCTTCTTTCATCTTTTCCTCCTTCCTTTCTTTCCTTCTTTCTTTCCTTCTTCCTTTCCTCCTTCCTTCCTTCCTTCCTTCATTCTTTCTTCTTTTCCTCCTTCCTTTCTTTCCTTCTTCCTTTCCTCCTTCCTTCATTCTTCCTTTCCTCCTTCCTTTCTGTCTTTCCTTCTTTCTTTCCTTCTTTCTTTCTTTCTTTCTCCTTTCTTCCTTCCTTCCTTTCTTTCCTTCCTTCTTTCTTCCTTTCTTTCCTTCTTCCTTTCCTCCTTCCTTCCTTCCTTCATTCTTTCTTCTTTTCCTCCTTCCTTTCTTTCCTTCTTCCTTTCCTCCTTCCTTCCTTCATTCTTCCTTTCCTCCTTCCTTTCTTTCCTTCTTCCTTTCCTCCTTCCTTCCTTCTTTCTTCCTTTCCTCCTTTCTTTTTTCTTTCCTTCTTTTTTCTTCTCCCTTTCTTTCCTTCTTCCTTTTCTTCCTTCCTTCTTTCTTCATTTCCTCCTTTCCTACTTTCTTTCCTTCGTTTCTTTCATTCCTTTTTCTTTCCTCCTTTCTTCTGTTCTTTTTTCTTCTTTCTTTCTTTCTTTCCTTACTTTCTCGCTTTCCTCTCTTCCTCCCTTTCTTCTTTCTCTTTCTTTCTTTCTTTCTTTCTTTCTTCCTTTCTTTCCTTCTTCCTTTCCTTCCTTCCTGCTTTCTTTCCTTATTTCCTCCTTCCTCCCTTCCCTTCCTTCTTTCTTTCCTCCTTTCTTTCTTTCTCGCTTTCCTCACTTTCTCCCTTCCTTCTTTCCTTTCCTTCTTTCCTTCTTTCTTTCCTGCTACCTTGCCTTCTTTCTTTATTTCTTTCTGTTTTTGTTTCCTTCTACTTTCACTTTTACCTCAGGAGCTGATAGATTATTGTTTGGAATTTGAGGAGGAGTTTCCTGCTGACGTCATCTTCAGCGACACCACAGTGTGTTTTTGTTGTTGTTGTTGTTGTTTTTGTTCTAAAAACGTTCTGAGAGAGTTCTGTAAAGTTCCAGTCATGTTTTCAGCGGGATGTTTTCTTTTAGTTCCCTGAACGTTCTCCGTAAAGGCAGATAAAGTTCTCTGAAGACGTTCTAAAAATGCTCTTAGAACATTTTCTAAATGTCGCATTGACAACGTCCCTCCTTTGTTTTCATTGTGGGAGCGTCCTACAGAAGAACGTTCTCGACAGCAACATCCACAAAACCTCCTCAGAACGTTGCAGGTGAAACGTTCCACCTTCGTTAAACATATCATAGAAGCTCATTCTGTCTTCTGAGGCCTCGGTAACGTCTTGGGAACGTTTTTTGAACGTTGCTTAGAGAACGTTACAAACAGGTTTTAGGATGTGGTCCAGCTGTGCAGGACGATCACTTCCAGCTCCTGGTTTCCTCCTCTTCCACTTCCCACAGCTTCTCCAGCGTTTCAGCTCCTGGTGAAACCACAAGTGCTTCTCTCTTCCTTTGTTGGCTCCACAATTGCAGATGCTTTTACTCTGCGCTAGAAATGGAGCCTTCATTTTCCACCCGAGAGTGAAAGTGACACTTACAGGGAGCCATTTTAAACTCTGATGGCGTCGTTACTCTGCAGCCGCTGCTCCGTACAATCAGCGTTCCCTTCATGACGATGAGTTAAACTACCGCCACTGGAATGAAAACCCCAAGAAGAAAACCTCACTAGAACATGAAGAACGACATTTGTTCCTCATTGCCTCCACCAAGGAGGTTCTGTTTTTGCCGACATTGGTTTGTTTGTTTATTTGTTTGTTTGTTTGTTTGTTTGTGTTCAACATAACTCGGAAAGTTATGGACGGATTTGGATGAAATTTTCAGGAAATGTGTGAAATGGGACAAATGATGACATTTAGGACTGATCCGGATCACCGTCTGGATCTAGGATGTTTTTAAATTTAAGGATACTTTGTCGTTGGGAGATTGTGTTGGGGGTGGACTGAAGCTGCTTGGTGGAGGTCTGAGCTCTCTGAGTGCTTTTCTACTTTTATTTTTATCTACCCAAAGTTGAATCACTGTGCTGTTGGAAAGCGTTTTGAGTCTTTGACACCGAAGTTGGCAGGTCCACGTACTACAACCACGGCGGCGTTCCAGAGTCTCGGCGGCACTCAGCAACACTTGTCGGCATACTACAGCATCGGCGGCGCTCGGCAGCACTCGGCAGCGGTGCACAGGACTATTCAAATATCAAAATTATTATCTGAATACCACCACAACCAACCAATATTCGGATATTTGTATATTTGGGACCAACCCTAATATTAGGTTAGTAAAGCAGCTAAGCTACCATACTGTTGGTTAGCTAACTTAGCCACTCTAGGCTACTTGGAACTACACCGTACTTGGCCTTAAGGTCAGCCTTATTCCATCTTGCTCAAATCTCCTGCTGCTTATTTCTTGTCACAAAGCTGTAAATTGGGACGTCTTGTTCAAACTAAGTAGTTGTTTTTCACATAGAGCTGTTTGTCCTCAAACGCAGCTGCAACAGAAGTCCTGTTTAGCAAAACCAAACCAGATTCTCCAGAGGAACATTTCTGGTTTTATCCTACTTATTTTATCCATTGAGCTTCCTCCAGTTAATCTGTTCAGAATAAAGAACCAACATATATTTCTGTGTCCTGTGTTGATTTCACCAGACTACACAATGATACTCTGTCATTGTTAGATTGTGTTGGGGTGGACTGAAGCTGCTTGCTGGAGGTCTGCACTCTATGAGGGCTTTTCTAGTTTATATTTAGTTTATTAAACCCACTGTAGTAAATTGACCAGTTTTCTCCTCCCTGAAGATTAAAAACATTCAGTAACGTGTTTTTTCTTCTCTACAAGCTTCGCTCACCTTTAAAACTTTAACTTTCCAACAGCCTACCGGCCTCTTAGGCTGTGAAGCTCCGGCGCCGTCAGTTATTTAATCTGAGCCATGGTAAATAATCAGGCCGGCGTCTCTATTTTTAGAGGCCTGGTCTGGATTAAAAACACTTGAAGCGACAGAAAAGTTGGAGGGACAATAAAAAGCTGAGAGCAGAAGGCCAGGAGGGAGATCTCCAAGTACACTCATGTGCTGTTAATCTGCCTCATCTGATGTATTTCTAAAGGAGACGCGTCTGCTGCTGCTTCTGATCGTCTTCTTCTTCATCTGTCTCTTGTGGGTCTCCAGTCCTAATGGAAGTGTTATAATAAATCACTTTTACATTTAGGGACATATCACAGGTTCATAGTGTCCAAACTTTGATTCTAGATCGTTGCCACAGATCATCAGGTCAACTTAGCCTCTAAAAACCAAAGGAAGAGCAGCTGCAGAGGACTTCAGTATAGAGGAGGTTTAACTGGAGGTCTAGCAGGAAGTGGTTCTAGTCATGTGGTAACGTTGGTCCTGCTCTGGTGTTTCTACTTCAGTTTAGTAGAAATACAGTGAGACCCGTCCTTTGATCCTGTCCAGACGGTCCGACTCGTTGGATCCACGGTGGCATTTAAAGGGCAACGACTCATCAATAGAGGATCAATAACTGACTATTCCTGACTCGGCTGTTCAGAAGCTCTACTGTTAGCTGTCAGGGTTTTTATTAGTTGTTCTTCCTTTCCTTCCTTCTTTCTTTCTTTCCTCCTTTCTTTCTTTCCTTCTTTCTTTCTTTCCTTCTGTCCTTCCTTCTTTCTTTTCTTTCTTTTTTCTTTCTTTCTCTCTTTCTTTCTTTCTGTCCTGCTTTCTTTCCTACTTCCTTTCCTTCCTTTCCTTCCTTTCTTCCTTTCTTCCTTTCCTTATTTCCTGCTTTCCTTCCTGATTTCCTTCCTTCCTTCTTTCTTTCTTTCTTTCCTTTTTTTCTGCTTTCTTTCCTTCATTCTTTCCTTCTTTCCTTCCTCCTTTCTTTCTTTCTTTCTTTCTTTCTTTCTTTCTTTCTTCTTTTCTTCTTTTATTCCTTTTTTCTTTCCTTATTTCCTGCTTTCCTTCCTGATTTCCTTCCTTCCTTCTTTCTTTCTTTCCTTATTTCCTGCTTTCTTTCCTTCATTCTTTCCTTCTTTCTTTCTTTCTTTCTTTCTTTCTTTCTTTCTTTCTTTCTTTCTTTCTTTCTTTCTTTCTTTCCTTCCTTCCTTCCTTCCTTCCTTCCTTCCTTCCTTCCTTCCTTCCTTCATTCATTCATTCTGTCTTTCTTTCCTTCTTTCTTTGCTTCTTTCCTACCTTCAGTTTTGTCCTGGGAGCTGCTAAATTATTGTCTGGAATTTGGAAATGTGGAAAAAAAAAACAAGGAAACACTGGAGAAACAATCTTTTGAAAGACGTAGACACTTTTTGAATTCCTCCTTCCTTTCTGTTTCCACAGTTTCTTGCTGATGTCATCGACAGAGACAAACCAGAAAACCCCCAAAAACCTTCTTGTAGTGTTTTCAGTTCAGTTCATTCAGTTCCCAGAACGTTCTCCTTAAAGGCAGCATGAAGCTACTACGTTCTCCAAATGTTACATAGAAAACGTCCTTCTTTTAAAACTATCCTGTAACATTGTGGGAACGTTTCATTAAACCACATTCTGTCTTCTGAAGCCTCGGTAGCGTCTGGAAAACATTTCTTGAATGTTGTTTTGAGAACGTTCTTCTTTAGCTATCATGGAACATAATCTGACAACATCCTCCAGACATCCTCTGAATGTTAAAACGTTCTGTCTCAGTTCACTTTTAGCCTCATAGGAACGTTATTAGACATGATAAATATCCTCAAAACGTTCTTTAAACATTAGATTAAAATATTTTCTCAAACACCATTAAAACCGTATGTTAGTCAGTGTTGTGGGAACGTTCCCTGCTGGCTGTCATCCCATTATAGGCTTATAGATTGACAGTGTGACACTCAGGGAGATCAATAGTGAAAGATTAAACCGCAGCCATCAGTGTCCTCTTCAGTGAGGCTAAGAGTCGGTCAATAGTCCTGTCGAGATCTCCACCTGAAGCCGAGCTCGAGGACGGAAAGGATCAAAGCCTATTTATTAGTTTTAAATAGCAGCTGCACAAAAGAAGCAGGTTCAGCGTGCCGAGCTCGGACTCAGGCAGCAGGTGAAAGTTGCTTCCTTTCAGTCGAAGTCAGAAGTCAGACCTGCAGCTGCTGGTTCTCTTTTCTCTGCACTCGGCACGTGGACCCGACAGAAATAGATAGATGGTGGAAACACAGAGAGGATGATGCACAAACATCACCTCAGAGGTTGACGTTCGGGTTAGCAGTCAGGCGCCGCAAGGAAACACTGAGTTCAACCTGAATGTCGGAGAACTTAACCTCGAACTGAAAGATACCGACGAGTCCTCCTGAACCATTACAGAGGTCCTTACCTGAGGCACAAACACAGCTCGGTTTGGATGGCTGTCGTCATGGTTACAATATTAAAGTTAGGGTTATAGAATTGACTAGAAATAAACACTAACCAACATTTTACCTAGTAGTAGCAGCTTTGTTACCTCCGCCAAGGAGGTGATGTTTTTGCCAGCGTTGGTTTGTTTGTTTGTTTGTGTTCAAAATAAACTTGAAAACTCAAGGAAGGATTTGGATGAAATGTTCAGGAAATGTGTGAAATGGAAAAAGGAGGAAATGATGAAATTTTGGGACTGATCCGGATCACCGTCTGGATCCAGGAATTTTATTTAATGTAAGTGTAACCGGGTGGACAATTGAATGCAGTTTACTCTAAAAGCCACCAGATGGCACTCTTGTTTTTGGGGTAACCCCCTCTGATCACATAATTTTGGGTCTCCACGCAACAGACAGCGACAGTGACGGAGTTCTCTTTCCTTCCTGAGCGACATACACACGGTTGGGCCGGCATTCTTATCTCCGGTTGTCTAAGAAGCTGGGAGGCTGTTAGGAGCTGCAAGCGCTAGAGGCCGCGCCTGTTCATTAGGTCGGATGGGGTGAAGGCCGCATTGTCGGTAGGACATTTGGACTGTATGTAATTACATTTGTATCTGTAACGTTCCAAACAAAATTGGGAGATTGTGTTGGGGGTGGACTGAAGCTCCTTGGTAGGTCTGAGCTCTCTGAATGCTTTTGTAGTAGTTTTTATATTGATGTCAAACAACAAGGAGTGTTCCTGAGGCATAAAAATATTTAAGAAACAATCAAAAAGCCTTAGAAATAAATGAAATGCAATATAAAAGTTAGGAAATAAACAGCAGCCTCCTGTGTCAAAGTGTTAAAGTGCAACACTGCACCCATTCATCCACCCCAACCTCCTTCCTACAAAGACTTTGTGGCTCCAAATTTATATCACCTCATTTTCAACACTTTCAACAATTTGTATGGACACAAAAACTGCTGTCAATAAAAGCAGAACTTCACGATCATCACCTTTAAGCTGACATCACACAGACTTCACTGGATCTTACTAATTTACAGAGGTGTTCTCACCTGAAGGAGATATAAAGTGTCGACACCCACTTGGTCAGCATTATTCCACACAATTATCCACCAACTCACGACCTGGTCAGTAAATATGTGCACACAAACATCCATCCATCCATTATCTATACACCACTTAATCCTCTGTGGGATCACGAGGGGGGCTGAAGTCTATCCCAAGTGACTCGGGCAGCCAATCGCAGGGCTACACATAGAGACAGACAACCAAGCACACTCTCATTCACACCTACGGACAATTTATAATCATCAATTAACCTCAGCATGTTTTTGGACTGTGGGAGGAAGCTGGAGAACCTGGTGAAAACCCACGCTGCACAGGGAGAAATGCAAACTCCACACAGAAGGATCCCAGGCCTCCTAACCGGGACGCGAACCGGGGATCTTCTAGCTTTGAAGCGACGCTGCTGACCACCGAGCCCCCGAAACAAGTGTATTGATATAAAATAGTCATTATTGAACAGTTTTGAAAGCACTGATGCAAGTTTTTGTGGTTGTGTGCAAATTTAGAGAATAACTTATTATTATTATTATGTATTTTAATGCGACTTTGTAAAAAAATCATGTTAAATGTATAAAATTAATGACGCATCATTAATCATAGCACATGTCTGCCTCCTTTAAGATTATTTTTTATAGTATCTTTAGTATCGTTTCCTTGCACACTTGTATAGCAGCAACATAAAACCAGGCTGGATGAGTTGCACTGTTAGGAAGTGATCAGAGGTTACTGTGGGTGGACACTGAAGGCCAGAAATAGTCCAGCCTGGTGCTAATAATAGTTTTACTGTGACGATGTGGACATACAGATAACGCTAACAGCGTCAGGCAGCTCCCAGTGCAAGAGGTGGAATAAACCAAACTGCATTTCTGGTTCCTGCTGAGTCCCGAAACAATGAAGATGGATTTCCAAGAAAAGCAGCACTGACATTTCAGCAAACGCCCAGCAACAGCATGTTTTAAAGTGAAAAGGCCAGAGACTGTGTGAGGCATACAGTGTGAGATGATGAGTAGCTTTCCTTATCCGAGTGATTTTTGTATCTGCTGATGGAAGAGTCTGATCAGAGAATTCTTGTTTGTGCAGCTACAAATGTCTTTGTTTCTTAAAAAATTTTTTAACAGTTCTTGCCTTTATTTACAGGGATAATGGAGCAGGACAGCAAATACAGTTGTCCCTCACCATATCATGGTTCACTTTTCGTGGTCTCACTGTATCGCAGATTTTTAAATTCTGTATAATTTTTGTATCATGGATTAAGAAGAAAATTAAATTAAAATAAAATACGTAGCGTACAGCAGATGAGTAGACAAAGACCCGCACATATGGAAAACTCAGCTAAAGCCGCTTCCTCTTGAGCTAGTTTGCCCACGTTAGATGGTACACGGCACGCTATTGGCTGATGGATGGGAGGCGACCAATCAGAGCACTGTGTTCTGCATCCTTGGTTCTGATTGGCTCAGCAACCGTAGCATCAGTCTCCTCCGTCTCCCGTGTATGGCAGCGTTCAGCATACTTGTCCATTTCACATTGACGTCTGATCGCTGTGCGTAGCGTCGCTCTGCGGTGTTGTGTTTTTGTGAAATTTTCGTAAAAAATTGAATTCATTTCAAGCCCTATGATGTCGCCCAAACGTTCTGCGTCTTCTAAGGCTTCTGGCACCGAACCCAAGCGTGGGGAGGGTTTATAAAGCCTGGAAATATATATAAATATTGAAATAAATATTAGGGTCACTACTTTCGCGGGAGGTTCTGGAACCGAACCCCCGCCATAGACGAGGGACCAATCAATGGCATTAGCAGCCATGTTCTGTACGTCCTACATGCTTGGCAGTTGGGTCACCATCATAATTGACATTTTTGGTCATTTAATTTGGTTGTCAAACTCTTAAAAAAATCGACTTTTTGCTTTTCTACAAATACAAAATTCATAATTGGCTTGATTTTGAGCACTTTTTTACTCAAAATCGGTTGATATGGGTTTTTCAGGGCTAATCCCAATGGTGATTACTGGTATTTAAGCCCCATAGTCTATATTTATTATATTATATATACATGAAATGTTTTAGGGTAATTTGTGAGTGCCTCCTAACTTCACCACTGGATGTTAGCATAGTCTTACCCACTGTAAAAACCAGCTAATGTCCTGACTGGTGGTGATGGCAGTGTTATCTGTTAAAGTTAATCTTACTTTGGAAAGACGCTGCGGTGCTCCAGATAGCGCTAGCTGCATGCTAAGAGGCCCACCTGTGTAAGACTGTGGTATTAATTACAACTCCGGTAACACGTGGAACCTCGCCGTCCAAACCCAGCTTCACTCTGCTGATGTGCTCGTCTGTCTCTCTGCGTAAACAATGGCTTTCAGTGCTGATCGGCTGCGACATGTAACCAGTCATGTAGATCTTCATGCATTGCCACTGACTGACAGTTGTTGGTGGAGTTAAAATAATAGGAAATGTAAAGTATCACCCCTTTTGCTTCCATTTGCTTCCCCATGAGATCGAATGAGGTGATGCTCTGCTTCCTCTGCAACAATAGTTCTAATAATACCCTGCAGTGTGTGACGCAGTTATTTGTCAGATCTAGCAGTCTGAGATTAGACAGGAGAACATCTGAAAGGTTCCTCCTGATGTGTGTGATGCAACTTGGTTGAAGTATTTGTTCGGATTGTAAAACTCCTGCAGTCTGAGCCAACATTCAGACACGGATTGCCGCACCGCTTGCAGGACTTATATCAAAACTGTGCCACCGAGTCGAGGACGCTTCTTTTTTTAAGTGCATTTACGGGAACAATGAATATATTTATGATGGATCTGCGAGCCGGAACGCTGCGTCCTCCGTTTTTTTGAGGTAGTCCGTAATGAATTCACAGCAGGGCTTTTTTATTTTTTGACTGGCTTTGTGTTTCATCTGAAAACACTGTTTGATTTCGAGCGCAGATTAAACTGTTTGAGGCGGCTGTTTGATTTTGCCGGCGGAGTACAAAGTTTTGCGAGCGCAGTTTAAAAAACCGGCTGTTGTGTTTACAGTTTGGAGACAGTCGGCTTTATTTTTTTTTAACGTTCGCGTGCCTTTATTGACAGGGAGAGTGGCGCAAACAGAGAAAAGAGAGAGTTTGGGAGTGGAACGCAGCAAAAAGCTCCGACTGGCTGCGATTCAAACTCACGGCATTAGCAACCATGTGGTGTTTGAAAACAGCAGAGAACACAGCGGAAGGTTTAAGGCGTCTTACAGGAACTAATATGCCGACAGCAGCAGGCGAGAAAGTCGCATTCTAATTTCCAAGTTGTCAAAGATTTAACTGCAAACAGAAAGTTTTCAGACCCTTTTTTGTGCAAATTCATTGCAGCCCTAAATCTCTCCTTTACAAACATCTTAGTTCTGCTCTTTGTGGACTCTTCTATCCAGGCCTCTCTGTGTTGTCTGAACAGGCTTTGCACCTGCCTCTGCACACTTTATCCAGTTCTTCCTGGCAGATCCTCACAAGCTCCATCATGTCGGATGGGAAGCTGCCACCTTCAGGTCTCCGCACAGATGTTCTGTCGGGTTTAATCCTGGCTTTTGGCCGGGTTTCACGGAGAAGGTCAGGCTCTCGTGCAGAAGCCACTCCATCACTGTACTGGCTGAACTCCTCCGTCCTTTAAATGCTGTCTGGCAAAGAGCAAAGCGGGCTGTTGAGTGTCTTTTGCTCAGTGGCTGCTCTGAAGGCCTGGTTGTTGAACACGAGGACGTCTGAAGCTGCTCCCTTTGGTTCCAAATCACCTCATATTGAGCGGATGCCCTGCTGTTGAAGATTACAGTTGGGTTCATACTTCTTCCATTCTACAATTATTGATCCCACTGTGCCCTTGGAAAGACTCCAAGCTTTAGCGATGGTTTTACAGCCTTTTCCTGAACTAAAACCTCACTACTCTTTATTCCCAGAGGTCTGCAGAGAGTTCCTGGACATCATGGTTTGGTTTTTGTCCCGATGTGCAGAGCGAATGAAGAAATCTTATGATCTGTACAGCTTCGTCTAAAGGTACATGTCCAACATTTGATGCCTGATGATGATGAAGCATATTTGCAAAACATATTCTAACTTTTAAAATGTCAAATTGCCTCAGTCAGTTTGCTGACTTTATGTCCACTTGTGCTACTTGTTAGCATGTTAACAGAGTATTTACTGATGGCTTTCTGTCTATTTTTAACCCCCCTTGATACAGATGATTAAAAGTCAACATAATTTGCAACTACAGGTGTCGTAACTAAATGTTTAGTCAGCTGCTGTGAGAAAACACAAACTGAAAATCAGCCATTTTGAGTGTCATATATTTAATGGAAATGGGGGGGAAAAGCCTAACTGACAGCATCTGGGTTGCATAAACAGAGAGTGAAAGTGAGGACGACCAGCTCTGGTTAATCAAGTCGTGACTTGATTTATTAGGTACCACATCAGGAGCAATAAGGGTTTACTGGAAGGCGATGCATCTACGTGAGCAGCTCATCCAATAATTCAAGCCTCTCATTTACTCTCGTGATTTAATTTCATCCCGCAGTGGTGATTATGCTTCCACCTGCATCAGAGCTCACATATCTGCACTGATCTCAGTCCTGCAGCACCTGCTACCAGCTAAAGATGTTTCATGACCAATTACTGGTGCCACATTTCAGCGGCTACCGCGGGTCAAAAGCACTTTTTGAAGTTGACAAACCGGCCGCCGACTAACAAGCCGCCTCTACTGGCGCCGCTTCATTCTCTTTCTATTGCTCCGGTTATTCCCTCTGGCGTTTTGTGCACCATTTAGTTCGATGCAACAGCTGTTAAAGAGGGAAAACGCAGCTCCGTGATTGTCTTTTTCATTGTTTACATTGCAACTTCCACTGATTTTTGCCATTAAACTGCTGAATGTAAAGGCACGGCTCATGTAGAATCCAGTGAATGTGGCTTCATAGCATCTATCGCTGCTCCCACGTGAAGCGAACTGCAGCTACGTTTGAACATCGTACCGGGCAGAAATGAACTCTACTGGAGAGGTCAATGCTTGTATATTCACATGTATGAGTCATTCTTCCAAATAATTATCAACAGAAGCTGCTCTGACTTCAAAACTGATAGACACAGTACCTGGCTTTGCTCACACAGAGGAAAATGTTGTTTTTGTTTTATTCAAAAAGACAGATGACAAATATGAACATTCCCACGCAAACAGCTTAATGGATAAACACCGGTTTGGTCGTGTGCCAGGGATAAATAATGATTTCCACCATCAGCTGCGGGAAAGTTTCTTTTCGTCTGGCGATTTCACGGCCGACCAGTTTCTGCTGCAGCGTTTATGTCGGCCTGCAGATGTGCAAATGGATTTCAGTGTTAAATACTGCACAGGCATTTTCACGTGTTGTCAGTGGCTGAAGATGCAAAGACAGAAACTATAAAAGCTCGATTCTGTTTTAGATGTTTTTTTTAATGCGTTATTGTTGCCTGTAGATAGTTTGTCTTCTGTCTTTCCTCTTCTTTTAGTTTATCCACAGGATGTTTTGTAAGTGAACACAGAAAACAGCTCATTTAGATTCACAACATCCCCAAAATACACTAATATAAATTCACAAAGCACGTTCACAGTCACTTTTTCTGATTTTCACATAAAAAATCGGGAGTGGAACTGAGGAAGACCAACAGTCCGGTACAGTAAGGTTACTGTAAGGCACTGATTGTTTGCATTTGCCAGCCTGCTTGGAATAAATAAACCCAATGCATTTTATCTTTTTACAGCTCATTGTATTTTTCAGCTCCACCTGTTCTTTTTCCTCTGGGCAAAGATGGAAACGGTGTTTATCTGCTGTCCTCCAGCAACACGTCCATTTTATGTCCACTAACAGAGCAGTTTGGTATCTTAGCTTCACTGGAACACAACATGCTGCATCACAGCCTTTTAAAATAGCTGCCAAGCTGAAGTAGAAGTTAGCCAGGGGGCTACACAGCTGGTGTAATAAATATGAATTATCCCTTTGTAGTTTTTGTACACAAACAGCTGGAACTGAATAAATGATCTACAAGCTACATTATACAATCATGAACAAATGTGTAAATACACCTGTAAAGACCACGGATATCATGGCTGTTTGAGTTTCCAATGATGTGTTTTTGTCACAGAAACAATCATCTATTTTGGTTCTTTAACAGAGTCAGCAGCTGTAGTCAACCGTAATGACTTTGAAAATTTGCTAGGCACAATTTTTTACATCTCCAGATCTCTTAATTAAAGTTGCTGTATGTATATTTTTGACCCAGCAAATTTTATCATATTATACTTACAATAAATAAAGTACAGTAATTTCAATGCTGTTTATGTCCTGTACATATCACAGTATTGAATATGAAAAAGACATTGACTTTGATAAATCTATGAAAGAAACAAAATACTTAATTGTTTTTTGTGAAAAAAATTTTTGTGTTTCAGTGATTCTGTCACAGAAAATAGAAAAAAACAGAAGAAAATGGAGGAAAATGGAAAAAATGGAAGAAAAGTTCAAGGAAAACAGAAGACAATGTAAAAAGTTTGAAGAAAATGGAAGTTATAGGAGTCACTGGAACCTTAAGACTGCCATGTTAAACATGGTCTTTACAAGCGGATGTAAACTTTAGTTCATGACTGTCCACTGTACAACTTCTGACACAAGAAAAGGACTAAAACACTCTGATGTTCACGTTAGTACATTTGTGCATTTTTAACATCCACTAGCTGAGTTTGACTATCTAAAATTAAAATCACAGATATTGGCGTCACTGTGAAAAGTTGTAATTTCACTGTGACTAGTCGAGATCTTGATTCCAGATGTCAACGTCACTCTGATCTCAGGGAACCAGCAAAGAACATTCTGTTTGTTTTTGACCAAACAGGGAACAAGAGCTCAAGTGTCTTTCTTTAGGGCACCACAAAAGAACAGGGAGCTTTTATAGACAGTGGAGTTTCAAACAAACAACAAAGAGACGCTGCTTCAGACTGAGAACTGATCCTCTCCTGACCTTTCTGTTTCATTCTCTGCTCTCCTTTATTGAAAACACAATCACACAGCACTGGACCTTCTCTACCTCTCACTGTTGTCAGCTGACATTTAAATATCTTCTTGAAATAAACGATTAATGCGACGGCGTTTCACCTGCTTCACCCCAGAAATAGGCCCAACGCCACCGAGGCAGGGATCCAGGATCATAATTACAGTATCTCTCTGAGGCAGCGGGCCTCATTAGGCCTTTTACTGCTGCTCTTGTTATGTGGGAACCTGGCAGCACCGAGCCGCCGTCCTTTCAACACTCCAGACTCTGATTTAGGAAATGAGGCGCTCAGGAAAATAGCTTCTGATCTGAGGCCCCATAACAGAGTCAATTTATGGTTAAGAGTGTGACTGAATGGAGATCAGATCAGGTTTGACACAACTCAAAGATCATTTACAGGCTGAGTTAGTTGCTGAGGCAAAGAGGGAAGGAAACTGGAACATAATGAAAAACACAGAACAAAATGGGAGAGGCTGGAAGAAAACAAGAAAGCAGAGGAAAATGGAGGAAAATGGAAGAAAAACGGAAGAAAAGGAAGGAAAAATCAAAGAAAAGGGAAGAAAATGGAAGAAAAACAAGAAAGCAGAAGAAAATGGAGGAAAATGGAAGAAAATGGAAGAAAATTAAAGAAAAATGAAGAAAAACAAGAAATAGAAGAAAATGGAGGAAAATGAAAGAAAAGCAAGAAAAATTGAATAAAATGGAATAAAAATGGAAGAAAATGAAAGAAAAACAGAAGAAAATGAAAGAAAATGGAAGAAAAACAGAAGAAAATGAAAGAAAAACAGAACAAAAATGGAAGAAAATGGAAGAAAAACAAGAAATGGAAAAAAATTGAAGAACAGAAGAAAAACAGAAGAAATGGAAGAAAAATGGAAGAAAAATAGAATAAAAATGGAAGAAAATGGAAGAAAAATAGAAGAAAAACAAGAAACAGAAGAAAATGTGAGGAAAAATTGAAGAAAATAGAAGAAAAACAGAAGAAAATGGAAGAAATTGAAAGAAAAATGAAGATTGTGGATCCAAAATATTGCTCAGTGCAACAATAAGTTTTGTTTCTCAGCTCCAGGCAACAGATTTAGTCTAATTATCAATCAATCAATCAATCAATCAATCAATCAATCAGACTTTACTCATATAGCAGTTTTTCTACAAATCAAATTTAACACAAAGTGCTTCATAGATAAAAGGAATAAAACTATCCTCCAGTTAATATTTGGGATGTTGTGTGAAGGGACTGGACTATTTATGGGGTTTGTCCAAATCCAAATCACTATTTAATCAAATTACCACTGAATGCAAAATGAAAATGAGCGTTCATGATCGAACGATAAACCAATCTCAGTCCAGCTGGCAGCGAAACAGTGGCGACTCTCTGGTCCAGCTCAGTGGTTTTCATGTGTAGTTTGTGCTTCTTAACAGTTTTCTAATCGCCTAAACTTCAGAGTTAAACTTTCCTATCAATGCTATCAGTGATAACATTCACTAGTGAGCATTAAATACAAAGTACAGCAGAGGAAGGGAGGCAAACTGTTACTGTTGTACCACCATTATTATGTCAAACCTTGAATTCATCCATCCATCACTATTCAACAACTTTATGGTGGCACTAAAGGAAAAGTCTGACGCATTATCCATAAAACATTGATTTCTACACAGCCTGTGCTCCAATCCATCCAGTAGATGTTGAGAAATTTTACTGAAAGAGGACAAAAGTTAACCTGATAGATGCAAAGTCAGAGAATCCACAAAGTCAGTAGCATTTATTATTGGGCACCACGAGTTCCAGTCCATCCAGAGGCCTTTGAGATATTTAAATCTGGATAACAGCGGTCGAAAAAACCACCTTCCATATTAGCTTTATATATTTCAACCAGGAAAAGGCAGAAAGACTGTTAGAAATGGAAGGAAATGGAAAAAATGAAAGACAAATGTATGAAAACCAGAAGACAATGGAAGACAAATGGAAGAAAATTGGAAGACAACCAGAAAAAATGGAAGAAAAATTGAAGAAAATTGGAAGACAAATGGAAGAAAACCAGAAAAAATAGAAGAAAATGGAAGACAAATTAAAGAAAAGCAGAAAAAATGGAAGACAAATGGAAGAAAACCAGAAAAATGGAAGACAAATGGAAGAAAATGGAAAAAATGGAAGAAAAATGGAAGAAAACCAGAAAATGGAAGCAAATGAAAGAAAAATGGAAAAACACCAGAAAAAAAATGAAAGATAAATGGAAGAAAACCAGAAAAAATGGAAGAAAATGGAAGAAAATGGAAGAAAAATGGAAGAAAACCAGAAAAAATGGAAGAAAATAGAAGAAAAATTAAAGAAAACCAGAAAAAATGGAAGAAAATGGAAGAAAACCAGAAAAATGGAAGACAAATGGAAGAAAATGGAAAAAAATGGAAGAAAACCAAAAAATGGAAGCAAATGGAAGAAAAATGGAAAAACACCAGAAAAAATTGAAAGATAAATGGAAGAAAACCAGAAAAAAGGGAAGAAAATGGAAGCAAATGGAAGAAAAATGGAAAAACACTGGAAAAAATTGAAAGATAAATGGAAGAAAACCAGAAAAAATGGAAGAAAATGGAAGAAAACCAGAAAAATATGTTAGAAAATGGAAGAAAAATGGAAGAAAATTGAAGGAAAGACTGTTAGAAAGTCGATTTTAAAGCAAAGGTGTGAATGTGAAGTTGTGTAAAATGAAGCTGCTCCATTTTATTTTAGGATTTAAAGCTGACTTCGGCTTGTTTCTATGAGTCTCGTACCTCAAATGTAATAAATTCCTGCAGACGACAACAATCTGAGTGGATGCAAGAGAGGAAGAATCCACTCTGAAATGATTTCAGCGTTTTGCCTGAATGTCAGAACTGATGGTACAAGACAAAAGACCCCGCAAGGCGACTCAGCACTTTCTGGAACTTTTCTGCAGACACAAGCAGAACGGGACCGGATAATTCCTGGGTAAAAGACAGCAGGTTTTCGGAGCTCCGTGTAAAAAGTTTGTCTTGTGGCTTTGATTGATTTTAAGCCCTTCTTGGGATTCACACGGCGGCAGCCATCGATCTCGGCTGATGAGCTTGTCGTCGGGGAAAAATTGGTTGACATTGATACCTGGCAGCGCCTCCTTCTCTGCAGATAAACCCATCCGTTTAGTTTCCTTATCTGATCCTCTCCACTGTGCCGAGACATTCACCTCAGCGCACATAAAACCTCCGGACAAGGACACCGAACTGATCGTAACCTCTGATACTCTAACAGCAGCTGAGACTTTTAGCTGATGCAGAGTGACGTTTAGACAGGAGCAGACAAACACAGAAGCTACTAGTTTGTTCCCTCTGAGCTCCTGTTAGCTCTGATTCGGCCGCTTGGTCTCCAACCATGAAGGCTGTTTTCCAGGATCTTGCAGCGAGCGACGGTTGGAGCTCAGTCAGGCCTCCCTGATTAAATTAGCGTTCTAACCGAGCCTTCGTCTGACTACAAAGGGCCGTCCCTACAGGCTCAAACCAGTGATTGATGGGAAGCTCGTCCATGAAATTCATGAGCAGTTTGTCAGAGAACCCAAGTACGGACAGTTTGTCTCTAAATGGACAAAAACACCTGAATAGTTTCAGGTGTAAACCTCCAGAGGACCAGCCACAACAAAGGTTTTTATTCTGAATTTACACATTTGACTGGATTTGTTCAAGAGCTCAATAAGAACCTATGGATATCTATCAAGTTTAAGCTTAACCCTGTACATTTGTTCAGTTTTTAGATTTTTAGATAGTTCATAAAACATTAGCAAACATCACCTAATAGTTCTAATAATGTTTGAAAGAAAACGTTTTAATCTAATGCCCAAAGAACGTTTTGAGGACATTTATCATTTCAAATAATGTTCCTATGAGGTTCAGAGTCACCAAACAACTGTCAGCCTATCTATCTATCTATCTATCTATCTATCTATCTATCCATCCATCCATCCATCCATCCATCTATCTATCTATCATCCACCCATCCATCCATCATTCTATGTGCCATCTGTCCATCTATCCATCCATCCATCCATCCATCCATCCATCCATCCATCCATCCATCCATCCATCCATCCATCCATCCATCCATCCATCTATCCGTCCGTCTGTCTATCTGTCTGTCTGTCTGTCTGTCTGTCTGTCTGTCTGTCCGTCTGTCCGTCCGTCCGTCCGTCCGTCCGTCCATCAATCCTTCCATCCATCCATCCATCCATCCATCCATCCATCCATCATTCTATGTGCCATCTGTCCATCTATCCATCCATCCATCCATCCATCCATCTATCCGTCCGTCTATCTGTCTGTCTGTCTGTCTGTCTGTCTGTCTGTCTGTCTGTCTGTCCGTCCGTCCGTCCGTCCGTCCGTCCGTCCGTCCGTCCGTCCATCCCTCCATCTATCCATCCATCCATCCATCCATCCATCCACTTATCCGTCCGTCTGTCTATCTGTCTGTCTGTCTGTCTGTCTGTCTGTCCGTCCGTCCGTCCGTCCGTCCGTCCATCAATCCTTCCATCCATCCATCCATCCATCCATCTATCTATCTATCTATCTATCTATCTATCTATCTATCTATCCATCTATCTATCTATCTATCTATCTATCTATCTATCTATCTATCTATCTATCTATCTATCTATCTATCTATCTACCCATCCATCCATCATTGTATGTGCCATCTATCCATCTATCTATCTATCTATCTATCTATCTACCCATCCATCCATCATTCTATGTGCCATCTGTCCATCTATCTATCATCTATCCATCCATCTATCCGTCCGTCCGTCCGTCCGTCCGTCCGGACGATAATAATAAAGGTTACCTTCATCTTCACCTAACCTTAACACTGTAGACTCCTTCAGACTCCAGCAACATGCTCACCAAGTTTTAAGTATACTGTAGAAATGACTGTTAAGTGAAGCCACTGAGCTCCTGTTACATGTTCATTTACATTTTTCTCCTCTAACAACAAAACGTATCAGAATGAAACCCTAAATCTGAGGTCCAGTCTAAACCCTGATTCACACGCTCCAACACCACTTCCTTACTTCCTTGCCGTTATTAAGACCTCAGACAACCCTGACGGCGCATCTGATTTCCCTCCACAGCCGCTGCTTCCCTCTGCATCGCACTAATCTGATTTCCTGCAAAGCCTCCGCAGAAACGACTGGGAGCAACTGCAACGAGCGTCTCTGTTTGTCAACCACTGTTTTAATTTGTGAGCCTCGTACGGAGCGGAGCATAATAGATTCTGCCTGAGCACTCGGCAGTAAGACGAGGGCAGGTTTTGTGTGGAGCCACCCTCAGAGACAATGAGAATATGAAAGTAAAACACGGAGCGGCGGGCGCATTGTTGCTGCCAAAGGCCTGTTTACCACTTTAGTCTTTAGCAGAATCTCAAAATGTGGTGAAAAAAGGTGCTAAAAGCTGAGTTTTAGCTCGATGCTAATTGATGCACTTTAGCATAATGTGAGATTTTGGCCTTAATGGTGGTTAATTTACCAAACAGTCGGTGCAGGTAGATGGACGAGAACAGCTGCACTCCAGACTCTTGAATAGACACTCATAGAACAAAGGTGCAACACTTTGCCTGCAATGTTCTGAGGATGTTCTGGGGATGTTGCTGTTGAGAGCGTTCTTCTATAAAATGCTCCCACAGTGTCACATCAGGGGCGGCTGTGGTTCAGGTGGTAGAGCGGGTTGTCCACTGATTACAAGGTTGGCGGTTCGATCCCCGGCCCCTCTGCATGCCGAAGGGTCCTTGGGCAAGACACTGAACCCCAAGTTGCTCCCAATGACAGGCAGGCACCTTGCATGGAAGCTCTGCTGCCACTAGTGTTTGAATATGTGAAACACACTGTAAAGGCCGGTAAACACTGCAGGATAATCGGGCTGATTTTTGTCCCGATCTCCTCCTTACTATCAAAGCCAGCAAAGGCACGACTGTCGGATGTTTGCAAACGACATGGTGTCTGATGTTCCTGTGGTGTGTTCAAGGTGACTTTGTCCAGTCCGATCCACTCGGAAGGAGAGATCGTAGATAATGAACACGTTTAATATTAGCGACTATAAACACTGTAGTGTGTGGGGCGAGCACGCTCAGTGTGTGATGTCACGTGTACCGGATTTAAGCCAATCAGAACGCGAGCTGAGTCAGCTGACTGACGGAACAGGAAGTAAAAACAAACAAGTAGAGTTACCGTTGCTAAAAATTTTAATCAGATTAATCATGATGATGGATTAATCCGCACTAACGCGTCAATTTTGAAGCCCTAAAAAAATCTCTGCCCCTCAGCTCAGAGATCTGGATGGTCTGATGGAAAAACAGCTTCAATTCTAGTAACGAGACACATTTTTGGCAGCAACGGTAACGACTTATAATGATAATGATGGGAAGAGTAATCAATTAGATAACTTGTTACTGAAAAAACATCACTCCCATCATGTTTGTTTACACTGAAGTCACGTTTGACGACGCGAGATTTAGAATACTGAGCGTGAAGAACCTGATAGTCTGTTGAAGAATGGGTTAGTGTGGTTAGCTAACACCACACTATAAGATCATAGGAGAGAGATGTTGTGCGATCTGTTTTGTTATCACCAAGTGTGTGGTCTCTAAATCTGAGAAGGTTTTAAGAATCCTGTAATGCGTGCTGGCCTTAAGGTTAATTTTAGCCTTGAGGTAGAAAGACGCTATATAAGTGCAGACCATTTACCATTTACATGATACCACAGGAAAGACGTTTGTAATGTGTTTTAGGAATATTTTTTAGAGCATCTTTGGAGGACCTTATCTGCCTTTTAGGAGAACATTCTGGGAACTGAAATAAATCTTACCGCTGAAGACACTGTTAGAACTTTGCAGAGCGTTTTTAGAACCAAAAAAAACCCAACCTGCTTCGATTCCAACAACGTTACATGATGACAAAGGAAGGACGTTCTCAATGCAGCGTCGGGGAACTTTATCCCGCTCAATTCTCAAAGGAGAACTTCACAGTGAAAACATCATTAGAACGTTCTCTGAATGTTGTCATTGGGTAATGGTCAGAATGCTGAAAGATGCTGTCGGAGGCCGCTGTTGATGCACAAATCAAAGGTTTTCTTTCAATTTTACTAAGTTTTAAAGGACATATAGTTAATTGAGGTCATATTGCTGCTTGTTGAAAGCAGAATTTCTATATTTGTACTAACACTGACAAACATACAGAATATTTAAGGGTGAATTTGCAGGGTTGATCGCCTGTGTAGCTAGTATCAAAATAGACGCTCACATGAAGAGGATTTGAAAGTGCAGTTAAAGAGGCGAGTGTTGTGTGAACTGCATGAATGCAAACACGTCAGGGAGGCACAACATGCATGATTCTGTGTGATGATGCTGCAGCAGTCACTGCTTGTCAAACACAATGCAGCTGACGTTAATCTAAAGTGACAGGTTGTGATGCATGGAAGAGGCTGCAGCTCTAGTCCTAACACATGCTCCCCGATTTTCATCCTTCCTCCTCTTCCTCTCATCGACACCCGCACAATCGCCTTCCTCTTTTAATTTCGTGATTGTGTGGCGCTGCTGTGAGGCCGATGACAGCTCAAACGCGACGACAAAGCGACATCGTCAGCCGTCATCCTGTCAACAAAACGGGCGGCAGCACATCGCCTCCGACGACAAAACAAACAGCGTCTCGGAGGATTACCGAGATGGCCGCGTGTTCTCCCGCAACACAATGGACTGGTTGGAGGGAGATATGAGACGCATGAACACAAGTACACACTCGCTGACGTGACAAGTGGCAACACGATGTTCATTTGTACGGATCAGCTCCTCCAAACTACAACAAACTCATGTTCTTGCTTACTGCCAATCCTCAGCGCTGTGCAGACATCAGCAGCCCTGCGTTGGCATAATGAGAGATTCTCCTTCTGAGTAAAACTAAGTTGGGTTTAGATTTAACCTGCAGCTTATAAAGGCAAAAACAAACATCAAAAGTAACGTAGTACACATCCATAAGTAAGTTCATCATGCCTTGCCAATTCTTTGACCTTTATTATATCTTTATTTTTATCCTTATTGTACTTTTTGTATTCTTGTCCTGCTTCTTTCATGCCTCATCTGTATCCAGCTGCTGTAACATGCAAATGTCTTATCTTCCCTTATCAATACAGTCATTTATAATTAATGAGAACAACCGAATACAAGTTGAGAAGATCTTACTTTGTATTGTCACTACTAGTTTCAGAAAAAAAACTAAAGCTGGTGTGGAAAATATTTGAAATTTCCTATATTCGTCCCCTTTTTAGCAAAAATAATAAAAGTCTCACATGTCTCTAGAGTGTGTTTTTCAGCTCAAAATACCAGAATAATAGTGAACCTCACCATGACTGTATAACTCCTGGTTTTATTCCTGTGCTATACAGACTTTTTCAGTGTCTGTAGCTTTCAATGCAGCTCAGCCCCGCCCCCTTCAGGAAGAAGACTCTCTCTGTGTGTGTGATTGACGGTAAGAAGGAAAAACACGAGTGAAATTAGTGACTCCAACTCTGCCGGAGACATCTCATTTGGTCAGTCAGCTTATTATTATGAAGGCCAAATATACACAAAAGTTTATCTGTAGATTTAAATGCAGCTGGGCTGCTGCTGGCCCCGACACCTTCAGGAAGAAGACTCTCTCTCTTATTAGTGTGTAAGACCAGAACTTTCTGTCACATCTGATGTTCTCTCTTAGAATCATTTGACATGGAAATTCAAACACAGATGTTGTTTTTTTTACCTCCACCAAGGAGGTTATGTGATGGCCGGCGTTTTTTTGTTTCTTTGTTTGTTTGTGTGCAAAATAACTCGAAAACTCATGGACAGATTTGGATGAAATTTTCAGGAAATGCGTGAAATGGGACAAGGAAGAAATTATGACATTTTGGGACTGATCTGGATCACCGTCTGGATCCAGGAATTTTTTTTAATGTAAGTGTAACCAGGTGGACAATTAAATGCGGTTTTACTCTAAAAGCCACCAGAGGGCACTCTTGTTTTCGGGGTAACCCCCTCTGACCACATGACATTTTGGGTCTCCATGTGACAGACAGCGACAGTGACGGAGTTCTCTTTCCTTCCTGAGCGACATACGCACGGTTGGGCCGGCATTCTTATCTCCGGTTGTCTGAGAAGCTGGGAGGCTGTTAGGAGCTGCCATGCTAGAGGCCCCGCCTGTTCATTAGGTCGGATGGGGTGAAGGCCGCATTGTTGGTAGGACATTTGAACTGTCTGTAATTACATTTGTATCTGTAACGTTCCATAGAAAATATGTGAATTGAGAGATTGTGTTGGGGCTGGACTGAAGCTCCTTGGCGGAGGTATGAGCTCTCTGAGGGCTTTTCTAGTTATTCCTGTGTTTGGTGAGTTTGTCAGGAAATCTTTTTTTTTCTGCAGGTTAACATGTAGTCAATATTTTATTCTCAGTTCGTCGTCTGACAACAGAAACAGAAAAAATGTAAATATGAGAACAGCTTAATTGGGAACTGAGCTTAAATACAGTTGATGTGAGCACAGAGAGCAGGAGAGAAGCTAATAGATGTAAACAGCAACTAAGTTTAGGTTGACTATGAAAACACAGTAACCCACCCAGTCCTTGTTTATTCATTTAAATTAAAGGTTCCACCACATGTAAATGTCCTTCAGTGCTGCCATTTTCACAGAATTCTGACCTGACTATCAAAGCTAAGCAACATTAGCCACATTAGCCGAACATTACACTATCCCATCCTCTGGGTGCTCAGTTCCTCAGATGCTGGCAGTGCTTGAAGACTCTTGTGTTCACTCTTGCAGTCGACAGCAGAACATTTGGTGAGTTTTGCTTGTGACTGAGACATTTTAGCAGAAGTTGCTCGAGACAGTGAATAAACCCGGTGGACTGAGAAGCAGCTGCTCATTCTGAATGGTTTGCTCAGAATCAGCAGGCAGTATAAGGGACATTTCAGATCCGTCAGTTTCTACACAGAAACTGGATAAAATCCTGTATTGCTGGAAGCCAATCTAGTTGCATCTTCTTGTTATCGCAGCTTTAATTTTACACCTCAAAGCTTAATGAAATATGCAAAACACAATTAAAACGCACCTTTTAGCTCTGCTGCTTTTTGCACGTCCGCTCTATTGACCTGTACTTTCAAAAGTAATCAGCTAGTGAGGATGCAGCGCTGCAGTCCTCACATTTTCCTGTTTAACTGGAAAGTGATCAGTGGAAGAAAGGCTCCACTACCGTATTCAAATGAAGCACTCATTATAATCCAGTTCTTCATTTTTTAACTTGAAGTTCTGCCTCTGAGTCTTTCGGAGTTCGTCGGCCCTGAAAGAGTTTTGCTGCAAGCTGTTTAACGGGTTTTGCTGACTCAGTAATAATGAATTAATGATGACTACACAACAAGTCAATAAGATCCTCCAGACATCTTTGCTGCAAGAGATAAAGAATTACTGCAGTCCCAGTCTGAGAAAAGCGTATTTTTGAAATCAAAACAAAGAGAAAGGAGGCGTCACTTTATCACCAGAACAACAAAACTAGAATGCACTGAAGCGAGATGCAGACCCACGGAAGATGCCTTCCTAAACATGGCAGGTAGCCCTGCGACCTTGACCTTTGACCTTTGGACCCCAAAATTTATGGGTGACCAGGGTAGGTCAAGGTCAACATCTGTGCTGAGTCTGATTGTCCTATCTGTCTTTGTTATCGAGTTATGGTGCGGACATACATACCCACATGGATACATACATACAACATACATACATACAGACAGACAGACAGACAGACAGACAGATGGCAGTAAGTTCAAGGTCAGAGGTCAAGTTCAAGGCCAAGGGTGCAATGTGGTAGTCCTGCCCTTAGATATACCAAAGTTCATCATTGCTAGCTTATATAGTAGATTATAAGGGGATTTTGCACTAATTAGCCCTGCGACCTTGACCTCTGACCTTTTGACCCCAAAATGAATGGGTGACCAGGGTAGGTCAAGATCAACATCTGCGCCGAGTTTGATTATCTTGTCTCTATTTGTTCTCAAGTTATGGTGCGGACATACATACAGACAGACAGACAGACAGATGGCAGTAAGTTCAAGGTCAGAGGTCAAGTTCAAGGCCAAGAGGTGCAATGTGGTAGTCCTACCCTTAGATATGCCAAAGTTCATCATTGCAAGCTTATATCTTAGATCATAAGGGGATTTTGCACTAAGAAGCCCTGCAACCTTGACCTTTAACTTTTTAAGAAATTAATTAATGAAAATTTATGGGTGACCAGAGTAGGTCAAGATCAACATTTGTGCTGAGTTTGATTATCTTGTCTCTATTTGTTCTCAAGTTATGGTGAGGATGTAGCCACCCACCCACATACATACAGACAGACAGACGGCCGTGACCGCCCTACCCACGGCCAACTTCGTCGGCGTGGTAATCAGGGTAATAAGGTCAGCAACTACAAACAACCACTTCATCACCAAATACAATAAACAAACCATTAAAATCAGAACCACAAAGCACATTTGATCCAGTTCAGCTCCCGTTATGACCGAACTCACATATCATAACATCACTCTCTTTGTTGATGCATGAAACTGGTTTAAATTCTGCTTCGACATAGTTCCTCTACTTATTTCCATTCCACAGCGTCATGGTTTCCCAGTTTCGCCTCCCTGGGATTGTAATTTCCCCAGTGGGGGCTCAGAATCGCCTTGGGGTGAGTTTCCAGAGCTCTAAATCCTGCTTCCTGTGAATATTTAGGACACCTTCTTGCAAACCGCAGGAACACAAAAACTGAGTTCTACTTTCCAAAAACAGTTTTACAGCAAAATCTGTTGATCATTCTGAGTTACCACGACGCTGTTTATAAAAATGTTGCTGCCGAGTGCTTGAAAGTTCACGTGTCGGTGCTTTTGAGGTTCATGTGCAGCGATTTGACAAAGCCAAAGTTCAGCTTAGATTAACACTGACGGGCAAATTCATGCCACTCGGACATCTCTCAGCTTTGAGGGCAGGAAAAGCTGCAAAATCCACATTCGATGACGTTAATGCAGCTTGTTAGCATTGCTGCATCCCTATTAAATCCTCCACAGTCCCAGTAGGAACTCCTCCACCCAATATATGAGGCGGCAGTTAATGCGACATTTGACGTGAATCACTGTTCAGTTCGAGTCCGTTGCTTCAGTGCATTCACTCTACCCTGAGTTCAGTTCGGTCCATAACCAGCCACTACAAGCATCTCCCATTAAATCAACACCTCAGCAGCCATTTTTATGACACTCCGACCGTCATCACCGTGGCCTTTGCTGTCTTTTACAAGCTTTTAATGAGGAAGTGATGCTCTGTGAGCTGAAAACGTCCCTCAGTGAAGAGCAGCTAAAGCTAAAAGCTAAAAATCAGTTTCCCCGTGTGTTGAACGCCTCGAGTCGCTAAGCTACTAGCACCAAATAATTTACAAGAACATGCAGGTGGAGGGACAAATATAACAGGAAACAGTAAAGAACTTTGTGTCTAAAGATTCAGCATCATACAGTAGCAAACATCTCATCTGCTGCTCATTTTCTTTCCCTTTTCTACTTGTGTTTGTATTTTTAGGACATTTTTTTTGTTCTTCTTTCTTTGTACCGTTTCTAAGACTTGAATGTGAGTAATTTCCCCTCTGGGATCAACAAAGTATTTCTCATTATGATTCTGAATTTAAAAAGAAAAATACACATTTCCATTCTTTGGTTCAGGCAACCAACGAAGTTCAAGGCTCGGTGGTTAGCAGCGTCGCCTCACAGCTACAAGATCCCCGGTTCGCGTCCCGGTTAGGACGCCTGGGATCTTCCTGTGTGGAGTTTGCATGTTCTCCCTGTGCAGTGTGGGTTTTCACCAGGCTTCCTCCCACAGTCCAGAAACATGCTGAGGTTAATCGATGATTATAAATTGTCTGTAGGTGTGAATGAGAGTGTGTTTGGTTGTCTCTATATGTATCCCTGTGATAGACTGGTGACCTGTCCAGGATGTCCCCTGCTTTCACCCGAGTCAGCTGGGATAGACTCCAGCCCCCCAGCGACCCTACAGAGGATTAAGCGGTGTATCGATGATGGATGGATGGATGAATGTTAGATTCAGCCAATAGCATGCTGACGTGGATCAGTGTTAAGCGCCGCCCTGAGCTGCACACTGCAGCCAGGGGTACTTGAATAACTTCGCCAGACTCCATCTTCAATGTGCTACCCAGAAAGTCTTCCTCCTTTCTCTTGTTTTCAACGTCTCAAAGGTCCAAAGAAGAATGTTTTACACTCTGAAGTAAACAGGGAGCAACACTTATCACAGAGCTAAGCCTGGGTTTCTGCTCCTCCCATGTTAAAGACAACAGACTCATAAATATATAATGTGAAAAACCTCTCTGAAAAACAACAAAATCAACGAACAATCAATGATCAGTCTCTCCAGGGTGTTACTCCGCTGTGCCTGACAGTGTTGCCGGCTCCTCTGCTGCTCTCGGCGCCGTGTAATCCCCGGTAAGCTCGCCGGCAGTGCGGAGTTTTGATGGGATCGTTAGCTAATGTTCCACCGAGGATTCCGCCGCGGCTCCACGAGCACAGCCGAGCAGAACCAGACAGATGGCTGGGATTCACGCGAACCACGGGAGCTCTTCCACAGACCCCCCGACACACAGAGGAGCACAGCGAGCGGCCAGAAATGTGTTGCACAGCGGCAGCCAGACTGAAGCTTCAGCAGCTCTTTGAGTGTGAGATTGATTGGAAATGCGCTCGACGACAGACAAACGTAAATAAAGCTGCTTCCGTTTAAACCTCCACATGCTGACTGCGGCTTTTAAAGTTCTTCTCAAGAGTTCAGAGTCATTAGTCATCTTCTATCCCCCACAATTTGCATTAATTAGACTGGACCTTCACTTTATGCAAATGTGGAGCTGTCAACGTGAAGAGCCGCCCACTGAAAACTCGCCACCCTGCTCCAGCAATGCATACATTACATAAGAAGTTAATTGGAGGCTTGAAAATGACATTCCTCTGTGGAGTTGGTTAAAATGTACCATTAGACTCTACAAGATCTTTGTTGGGAGACCCAGGAGGCCATTAGGGATTCTGTACATTCAACTGCTTGACCAAGATGACTATAAAATCAGGGGTAATGTAAGAAAACCAGTTGACTTTTGTGAATTTGCCATGTAAATGCAAACTGTCTGACAAGTTTTTCACTCTAAAACCACTTGAAACTACTTGAATACAATGAAAAAGAGAGACTTATAACTCAGCCTGGGTGTTAAACAACAGTAAAGATATGTGCCAGTAGCCAGTAGCGGACACTTCGTTCTGTTGAACAAGAAAATTGCTTGAAAGAATGTTTTATACTTTGAGATTCAAAGTGCCATAACATTACATAACAAAGAAAGAGTTCAGCTGCATGAACACACCCCAAACATTCTCCCTGATAGTGGAACCTCTGGGCCTCTCCTTATCCCCGTCTACGCCTACAGACGGGCTTCACTACCAAACTATGCCCTTCTGGCCACCTGGTACGAGTGCTGATGGACTGAACGTTGGGGAGCGTGCAGAGGCTAGTGCAGGTTTGCAGCAGAGACCTCGTCCACAGTGGCCACTCAGAACCTTAACCTCAGCTCAGTGAGGCGGCTTCACCTTGGT
Organism: Dascyllus trimaculatus; assembly: GCA_024666655.1. NCBI lineage: Eukaryota > Metazoa > Chordata > Actinopteri > Pomacentridae > Dascyllus > Dascyllus trimaculatus. The sequence goes on from CM045452.1 coordinate 32,516,115, forward strand.
CGCCCTCTATGCACCTCCATGTTTTACTTGCTTTGTTATTTGATGTACATAAATGTACAACCAATGCTTTACCCTTTTATGGACAGAATTTCTAGGCAGGGGCCAGAGGGGGGTCCAGCTTGGGGACCACAGGATCTTGTCTCATCTTTTTGCAGATGATGTGGTCCTGTTGGCTTCATCAAACCTGGACTGGGGCGGTTTGCAGCCGAGTGTGAAGCGACTGGGATGAGGATCAGCACCTCCAAATCCAAGGCCATGGTTCTCAACCGGAATAAGGTGGCTTGCCCTCTCTGGGTCGGTGGAGAGTCCCTGCCTCAAGTGGAGGAGTTTAAGAATCTCGGGGTCTTGTTCAAGAGTGAGGGGAGGATGGAGCGTGAGGTTGACAGGCAGATCGGTGCAGCGTCTGCAGTCATACGGTCACTGTATCGGTCCACCGTGCTGAATAAGGAGCAAAGCCGAAAGGTGTAGCTCTCGATTTACTGGTCGATCTACGTTCCAACTCTCACCTATGGTCATGAGCTTTTGGTCATGACCGAAAGAACGAGATCCGAGATACAAGCGATCGAAATGAGTTTCCTCCGTAGGGTGGCTGGGCGCATCCTTAGAGATAAGGTGAGGAGCTCAGTCACCAGGGAGGAGCTGCTCTCCACATCCAGAGGAGTCAGGTGAGGTGGCTCGGACATCTGTTCCGGACGCCTTCGAGACGCCTCCCTAGGGGGGTGTTCCGGGCATGTCCCACCAGGAGGAGGCCTCGGGGTAGACCTCGGACACGCTGGAGGGACTATGTCTCTCAACTGGTCTGGGAACACCTCGGGGTCCCACTGGAAGAGCTGGAGGAGGTGTCTGGGGCGAGGGAAGTCTGGGCGTCTCTGCTTAGACTGCTGCCTCCAGGACCTGGCCCTGGATAGGCGGCAGAAGATGGATGGATGGATGGAATGCTTTACTCTTATTTATGTTTCTAAAGCGGCCATGGCTCAGGTGGTAGAGGTTGGCAGCTCGAAGTCCCAGTAAAATTGAATCCAGAGTTGCTCCTAATGGCTAGTAGATACCTTCCATTGGAACTAGAGCGCTTTGAACATTAGAATAAAATGCATTCTTTCAACCATTAATAGAAGTTGTAGATGATATTAGTCAATATTGGGGAGACTTCCGCTGCTTGCTGGGCTTTCTAGTGCAGCTTTAACTGATAATTTGGAAAATAATCAAGACTCTCTAAAAATCAAAGGAAGTTTGCGTAAATTATTTTGAACTGGATGCCTACTGATGTCCATATTTACAAGGGTACTTGAGAAAGTTCTCAGCCTCACAAGGAAACAAGGGGCGCAGCTGCCATTTTGTAGCATAACAGTAAATTACAAAGCCATACATCACTTTCCACAAAAGCTCAAAAGTTTGAAGCGATGAAAGAAAAGATAAGGGGAAACCTTGGTGCTGGCTGATGTTGCTGCAAGACAATACGTCCGTCCACACAGCATCAAGTTGCAGAAGCAGCCAAATGTGGCTTTGAACTGTTATCTGTTTCCTAAACTAAAATAGCCACTTGCCTGGTCTGCATTTTCAGAGTGGATGATGAGGTCGTGCATGCTGAGGTCGTGCATGCTGCTGAAGAGCATCTAGAAGAGGGTCAAGATGTGACCTTCTTCCCCAAACAGATCGTGAAGCTTGAACATTGATGGACCAAGAACACTGAAGTTAAAAGATGCTGAAGTTTAATGTAAAAGCAGTCTGTCTCCTGTAATGTTTTTGGTAAGGCCAAGAACTTTTTAAAGTATCCTCGTACCATTAGGCACATTTGTCGCAATCTGCACTCACACACAGCCCTGAACACTGACTGGATCTACACTTTATCACCACCTGAGTCTGTTTTTGCTGCAAACTTTGCATTTACTTCACATTCAGCCTATTTAAGTTGCTGCGTGTACACACAACTTCAACAGCAGGAGCTCTTAGAGACGACAAAGATTTTAAATGCATTTCCATTGAAACCGGTAATCTGAGATGTCGTTAACACCGTTTTCACGAGGCCTCGCCGTCGTCTTACAATCGTTTACTCCGACTGAATTCGGCCTCCGGAGAAGACAGTGCGGTAAAAAAGAAAAAAGAAAGCAACTCAGGAGCCCCAGAACAATCTGTGCCTTATTAAAATGATAAACGGCTTGACAGTCAGCAAGGTGCACATGACATTTCTGCTGCGGGGACCTGAAGCTACCGGCAAATGTAGTCCTCCCCCGAAGCAGAGCTGCTTGTGTGCAAGGCAGCTGCTGCTTTCCTGACATGTTTGTGCCTCGGTGTGTAGTTACGGAGCCACGCCTTGAGGTTTCTCACTCCGTATTCAGCTCTGATAATTAAATTACAGTATGCCTGCGAGTACACACACACACACATATACACAAAGGTCCTATTTCAGGTAGGAGTCGGTAGATAACAAATTATTCTCCATTATGGTGATGTGTTTCTCGACAATAGGCCATTAGCAGAGGACAGCATGCTGTTAAGAATGCACTGGCGTCTCGCTCGGTTCGCTCAGGGGAGGTCTGAGTCATTTGTCAGCAACAGAAGACGTCGGAGGCGTCAGTAGGAGACGTCTCAGCCAGACACAACAGGACAGACGCTGGACACTCTGAAAAGCGTGATGCTGCAGGGCTACAGAATCCTCCAACTCTGCAGGAACCTGAAGAAAAATCCAACACTCTGGCACAAAGTCGCTCCCTACTCTATGTAGATGCAGCTGGAGCATCTAAACTGAAATCAATATCTAAATCTTGTCTAATTAACATTCCACTATTTCATTCCATTATGTAATCATCCCCATTTAATTCCCACATCACTATGGTGTTATGATAATAATTCTAATAATATAAGACCTCAAATTCAAAAGAACACATGGATTCATTTAACCAATGTGTTTCTAAGCAGAAGCTTTCCTCAGCTGGAGAATCTGTATTTTTACTTCAGTACTCAACTAGAAACTTAAACCGGTTATGACATGAATTGACTGTGGAATAAGTAAAATGAAACTGAATGAAACGTTTTCTTGACTGTAACAACAATGTGTAATGTTGGTTTAGGTAATTTTCTCAGTCATATTCATCTGTTTTTCTTCTGTTTAAGCAAACAGATAATCCATGCTTTCACTGGCCATCTTTGTGATTCAGAGTTCTTGTAAGTGAAACGTCATTATGTCACTAAGCGGTCCCAACACTACTGTATTCACAACTGCCATGCAATGTTGGTCCATTTCTTTATGTACCCTGAGAACCGCTTATCCAAACAACTTCAAACTCAACACTGCACTTCCTTGGTTCCACAGCAACACACCTACCAAGCTTGAGGCAGATGGGTTGTAAGGTTGTCAAGATATGTGAAGAACAGACACACACACATAAAGATTCCTTCATCGATTTGTGAGACGCAAGGCTACATGACTACTGTGTAATGCCGGTCCATTTGTTCATGTTTTCTGAGAACCGCTTATCCAAACAACTTCAAACTCAACACTGCACTTCCTTGGTTCCACAGCAACACACCTACCAAGTTTCAAACAGATGGGTTGTAAGGTTGTCAAGATGTGTGAAGAACAGACACACACACATACAATGATTCCTGCCCAAGAAAAACAAGAATAATCTGTTATATAAGTTCCAGGTATGTAGTGAAAGAAATATTAGGAAACACAGGATGTAACCTACAGTTAAAAGACAGATTTATTTCTATAACATAAACAAAAAAAAACAAACAGAAAAACATTTAAATGAGTGAAACTATACCACGATTTTGGCTGTATAATATTAAAAAATAGACAGTATAGGAGCCCACGGGGAGCAGGAGGCGACACAACAGAGGGTCAGGATGAGTTCCAACTTGGGAATCTGACATTTGAGCCGCAATTAAATCACTCGCCTATATCCGCCGCGTTCTGCTGCCCGACCACAGAAAGAGCAACGCATGTAAATGAGAACAACTATGTGGTGGGTTCGGCTGCATTAAAACACAGCAGGGAGAGCTGGAGGTTCATTAGAGCACCGGACCGTCCGTTCTGCACGCTGTTTTTGGATTCGTATTCTTCTTTTTATTTGATTTTATTTCAGCTTCGTTAAGTTTAATTGCCGTCAGAACGATTGATTTTGTTGGGCATGGGAAAAAGTCGAGGTATTAGCGTCTCCGGGGCGCATCATTTTTCACTCCTGCCTCGCGTCTGAACAGAAAGTAGAACTCAAATGTCATATATAAGCCCCTGACTACACATGACTGAGTAGAAGCAGAATCACACAGTGCCTTTTATTTCTACTGGCTGATATGAAATGATGATGATTGCGGCTGTTGATAATTGAGTGCGAAGTCATGTTAGAACTGCTGACCTGATTTCTAAATAACCATCAGCACTTCTAACACGAGTGAACGACACTTGAAATCCAATTCACACTTGATGTTGCGTCATTGATTAGTTCTATTTTTTATCTACTCTAAATGTCCCCTTGAACTATCATGTTAACACTCTTATCACCATTGTCGCCTGGTTTTGACGAGGAGGAGGCGGAGAATTCGCATCAGCTGTGTGTTTGGCCTTGAAGTGGTGTTTCAGACTGGATGTGCTACGATGATTCACAATGACAATAAACAAAGATAACTTGGGTCTTGTCAGTCGACCCATCTTGCAGCTAAGGCTGGACCTGAATATCCAAATATTCGGTCGTTGTGGCGGTATCCGAATAACAATATTGAGGCCCAAATAGTCGTGCACACCCCCACCGCTGCCTGGCTAACTATCTGTGTCAGCGGCACGTGGTTCGGGACGAGGAAACAGAGCTGAAAGAAAGGCATGGCGAGCGAGGACACTGCTGCTGTGCCACCGCTGGCAGGAGATACTCACGCTAATGCTGCCGGACTCAGACGGCCCAGCACCCCTGACAGAATCTTGTTCGCATCCTTTTCGGCGTCTCGCGCTCGCCATCCACACAAAACGGTAGCCTATTCTTTAGCAGCTGGTGAGCAGGCGAGACCAAACCTACCTGGGGCGTGTTTACTGGTTTCACTAACTGCTGAAGTTAGCTCTCCAATTAGCTAAACAGTTTCAATAACTCCCCGGTGAAGAAGGTTCGCAGAAGTTTATTGAGGTCTTATCTTTCTTTTTTGTGAAACTGAAAACACAACACAAACAGAATGCCATTGTGAGTTACTAGTATTTAACCAAAGGCCTAAATACAAGTATATTAACCCAAATGCCTAATGCTAGCGGTGTTAGCTTAGCCGCGTAATGATTAGCATGCATAAAATATGCTTTAAACACTACCAAAGACAGGAAATATACAACGGTCAAAGTCAGTATATATTGTCAACTTAGGATACTCACAGACGCTGCTTTAGCAAGAGGCAAATGGCGAAACCCATGTAACTAGAAAGCTAACAATCGCCAGTAGCGGACATTACGGACTTTTCTACTTCGGGTTCAAACAAGAAATAAACAGGAAGTCTTCAGTTTTCAGATGTGGGATTGGTTGTTGGGAATAACACGGCATGTTACAGCACTCTAATAGGATTCATATAGCACTGCCTGTCTGTACCCTCCCTGTTCGTCTTGTCTCGCCATATCCTTATCCCCCCCCCAATTCACTGAGGTGCAGCACTGCCCCCCCGGCTCATGATAGGAAAAATAAATAAAGAATGACTGCTTAGCTTCTCACGCACACGCACTAAATATTAATATATTTTGCTGCAAGACAAAGTTGACTCCATTGCGTGGTGTTGAACAATGAGTATAAATGCAGACATTTAAAAAAAAAGAAAGAAAGAAATAAACAGGAAGTAATCCTACTAACTGGGATACCTGCAATAAGCGTAACTGGCCACAAGGGGGTGCTGTTGCAAATAACAATAACTCAAACACACTGTAATACGCTGGAGGCATAACAGCGTGTTTATTGTTTTGTTCCCGGTCTACATGCGGATCCTGTAGTTTTTCTAACGTTACTAGCTGCGGCCACAGCTTGTAAAAGAACTACAGGTTCACTAGGAAAAAAGAGCGTTAATCTGGAAATTTAAAAAAATTGAAGCCATTGATATTGATTTGCATTAACGCGTTAACAACGTGATATTTTTGACAGCACTAATTATTTTAAATGTGCACTGATCAGTATATCTGACTAACTCTGTCCACAATGGTAGTAACATGCTTGTGCGGGGTGCTTTTTATGCTCCTGGGCTGCTTTCATGTGTCTGTGGACAAAAACTGTGAAAACCTCTTGACCGTTCTTTCAGTTTAGCAGCAAAAACAAGATTTCAGAACAGAAATAATGCAGGTTAACACCCTCAGACAAAGAGTGTCTCCTTCTCACAAAGTGTTCAAGTGTCTAGTTTGCCTTGAAGTACTGCCTTTCTAGCTTTTCACTCCCAAAATACAACAAAGCAGAGAGCTATAGCTCGACCTGGGTATCAAACAAGCAGCAGTATGTACCAGTGACAGACACTTAACGCATTAGATTCAAAGTGCCGTGAAGTTACAGAACCAAAAACAGTTCAGATGTATTAAAGTAAGTTCACTGGCGGTTCCAGATGTCATGACGTTCTGTTCAAACAAGATGCCCACATGTGTGATTAATAGAATAACAGCTTCACAGGTAAGCGTGCTGTTGCCAGAACTCAATTAAACTGCTGCCATCCTCACGCAGCGATGCACGCCGACTTCCGAGGAATCAAACTGCAGCCTCATTTTCTAAAACGCCAGGTATCCGACCAATCAGCCGAGAGCCTGGATTAATCAGCCGTCACGCTCCTCAGAGTGCGCAAAAGAAATGACAAGCGCTCTGGCGGAAAATAGATTCTGGAAACCCTTTCCGGGCGGTCGATTCCGGGGTGGAAGTCGGGACGCATCGTACTGCGTCTGACCGGGTTAAAACTATTTGGGCTGGTAATTCAAGCGCTTCAGAAGGACAAACTAAAACAGACAAATCACCGTGAATCACTGGGAAGCTCTATCTCTAAACGATTGATACCATCTAAAGACATGCATCATCCAGTGACCTTCAGCAGCAACAAAGTCTGCTCCGATCGGCTGCAAATCAGCAAGGACGGAGGAATAAAACACAAGACCGCTTTGTGAACTGCGCAATTATTTATAGAGCGAGTCCAACACGGATCTTGTTCCCAAAAAAAAAAAAAGTGCCTCCTCCTTGGGCGTCCTTGCACATCCAGTAAACCATCACTACTACCTCCAGAACCGCCGCCAACCTGCCTCGCTGGGGTGAAATATGATAATGGAATGGAACATAAAACTGATTCCACAGCAGAGGGTGATTGCTCGCTGCTTAAATCCAATAATAAAGCGGCCCACCCCGGCTGTCGAAGGGAAAAAAAGATAGGTGGGAGAGAGCTGGTGGATTTAGAGGCGGTGGGCAGCTCCTGTCACTGATACTTCACTCAGTTTGGTGACAGAAGACGGCTCCCGAGTGAGTTCTGGCATCCCATAATGATCCCCAGAACACCTGTGAGCCGGTGTCGGATACTGACGTTTTTGTCATCTGTCAAGAAACCGCCCACAGCATCAGCACTACTTTTTGACATTGAGGCTGTCGACTAGATGCAGTATTGTCAGAAACACTTCACACATCAGATACAAGCTGTTTAGCCTCCTTCCCACTGGGAGGAGCTACTGACATCTTCATTCCAGGACCTGCAGAGCTTCTTACCCTTATCTAATTTCATAATCCTCGATTCCTTGTGTCTTAGTTCCTCCCACCAGAGATCTGAATGGAGGAGTTGAGGAGTCTTTTACAGAAAATGCCGAAATCTGAAGTGCAGGTCGACATCTTGGGCTCTTGGTCGTGTTCCTGGATCCTTTCCTAAGGTTAGCAGGGATTTTTTTGTTTGTTTGTTTTTTTGGAAGCGACCAGGCAGTTTTAGATGGTTCATGATCGAGCTACTTACATACAAATAAACTCTTTTAACCACATGTTCAGACAAGTTCCGACCGCTTATCCTACCTACATAGATCAGCCACAGCATCCTAACCACTGACAGGTGAAGTGAATAGCATTGATCATATTGGTACTATGTGGTGTTCTGATGGAAAACCTTGATCAGACTTAGACACCCAAATAAACATCGTCCCACAACAAACACACTCCCTCATGCTGATGGAAATCCCAAATGTCACTGGATGAAAATGCACCCCACCACATGGAAACAACATCAACCAATCAGGAACATGTGGAGGAACATGACAATGGTCCAACATGTTGATGTGACCTCCAGACTTCCTACAGCCCATTCTGATCAAGCATCAACAGGATGCAGTGGAACAAGTTGGATTGACAGAGGCCCCACTGCACAAGCCAGAGCACCCAAAGGATCCAGTGGTTCCAGACCCCATAGGACACCCTGAGAGGTCCTCTGGTCCATGCCCAATGGTTCAGAGTGTTTTGGACCACATAAGGGGGACCGACACAATATTAGGGAGGTGGTCATCATGCTGTGCCTGATCGGTGTATATCTTCTTGCTTTTCTACTTTTATTCACTGCATTTCTTATGTCGTGTCATTTTTTTCTGAGCAAAATCTGGTGCAAGAACTTCCTTTGGGATTAATGAAGTTTTATCTTGATGTTAAAGCCTCTGTTCATTGGTGAAGACTGACCTAAAGCAAGTAGATCCCTAGAATATTTACTCATGTTAGCTAAGATTACTTTGCTATTTAACAATCAAGAGCCTCAACATGGTTACTGTTTATTTCCTGTTTTATTTTGAAATCTTCCATCCTTTTGTTGTTTTTCCTTCCTCCCCACATCTTCATTTCCCTCCTGTGAGATTGTCATGAATAATTTTGCCCACGTCTCGTCTTTTTAATCAGTTTTGGGTGTATAAACAGTCTTATCTTTCCTCTGTCTTTGTCAGTTTGTCCTGCTTTGTCTCCGTTGTTTTGTTTCATTAGTCTCTGGGTTGTACATTTGTTTATTCAAATTCTGTTTTTGCTCTTCGCTTGCGTTTTTGTACCTATTTGGATTCCAGATTTTCCTTGGAATTAGTCCATCCACCCATCCATCCATCCATCCATCCATCCATCCATCCATCCATCCATCCATCCATTGTCTTCCGCTTATCCGGGGCCGGGTTGCGGGGGCAGCAGTCTAAGCAAAGAGGCCCAGACTCCCCTCGCCCCAGACACCTCCTCCAGCTCTTCAAGTGGGACCCCGAGGCGTTCCCAGGCCAGCCGAGAGACATAGTCCCTCCAGCGTGTCCCAGGTCTACCCCGAGGCCTCCTCCCCGTGGGACATGCCCGGAACACCTCCCCAAGGAGGCGTCCAGGAGGCATCCAGAACAGATGTCCAAGCCACCTCAGGTGACCCCTCTTGATGTGGAGAAATAGCGGCTCTACTCCGAGCTCTTCCCTGGTGACCGAGCTCCTCACACGATCTCTGAGGGTGCTCCCAGCCACCCTGCGGAGGAAACTCATTTCGGCCGTTTGTATCGGGATCTTGTTCTTAACCATAGCTCATGACGGGTTGGAACTAACTTAGTTTCTTTTGATAATCTCTTTGGACTTTGAGTTTTTCTGTATCATCAGTCGCCTTTTGTTGTTCCGTTAATTAAACCTCTCTTTGTTCCTTTCACTTTCTTGGCCCTGCGTCCCCTCCTGATCATCCCACTGACATTGCCTACGTTGAATAGACCTTAAGTCATTGTGGCGCACTAATGCAGGGTTATGAAACAGGATCTTTGTTAAGAAAAGTCTTTGGCGAAGCTGAAGGTCACAGTTTTCACACTTTGCACATTCATCGGCTCACATAATAAACTGAATAACTTCTTTTGAAATTCACCTTGAGTGTGTTTTCTCAGTAAGCTTCATCACGTGTTACGATCACAGCTGGAAGACTAACTTCGGCTCTGGCCAAAGCTAAAGCGATAGATTATGGAATTGAGCACCTGCAGCGTTCGTGAGCAGAAAGCGAAGGGGAATCGGCTGACGGAGCAAAGAAACCTCCAGACTTCAGAGAGAAGAAGCTCTTCGGATCAGGGAAGAGACAGGTCAGACGTGAAGGTAAAGGACGGGGAAGATAAAGCTGCTCAGGCGTCACATCGACCTGCAGATATTACCCTGATGGATAACTCAATAGCGGAAGATGACAAAGAGCGGAGCACACTTTCTTTTCTCACTCTCATACCTTTTCTCTCGCTGCACTGAAAGAAGGAAAGGAAAAGACTTCTGCAAGCTTCTCCGGAGGTCCGTGGGGACGTGATCCAGAGCGGCACACGAGCAGGTTTTTACTGAGAAGGGAACTACTTTATCTTGTTTCCCTGTTGGCTTCATGTATCGATTCTGGCCTTGACTTCTGAACCTTCAAGCTTTTACGAAACACTGCAATAACTCGCACTGAAAACCTCAGATTTTAGCGTTTGATTCAGGTCCAGCATGGAAGATTAAGCTGTGTAAATCACGTCTTAATTGTCTCGTTGAAGCAGCCACATTGTGCATTATTCAACCTTTAATTTAGCCGAAGGGTAAGTGACAGGCTCTGTTTCTACCACTTGCATTCAGTGCCTGGCTAAATGGCACATCAGACTAACCTTTATCGTTTGTTCTCTCCAATGTTACAGGATCCAAAATGTCACTCGGCCTGATAAAACACCTCCTCGCCAACCTTTGCACCTCAAAATGTTCAATCTCTGTTATAATCCTCAGAGTTCTGTGAGTGCAAGTAGTAAGAAACGCCGTTAACAGCCGTGAAACCTGACAAATTAGCTCCGCAGCTCGTTGAACTGCTGCCATCCACACCTTCATTCTGGGCTTTACAGCTGAGTACGACTGTAAAACTGAATGACAGGAAGAACTCAAATGCTCAACGTTAAAATGCATCTCAGGTTTGTTTGGTTCTCAGAGCAGATAACGTCAGACAAAGTAAGAAACATGAGCAGTCGGATGATCTGAGAAGCTGTACGCAAGCAAGTAGTTTAGCCAGATTATCTAGAATTATAAATGAATACTGTGAATACTGTCAATGAATGTCAGTAAATAACTAATTAATCGATTAGTTGTCAACTATTTTGTTTGCCGATTAATCCGTTTAAGTAATTTTTCCAGCTTAAATGTAAATTTTGTCTGGTGTCTCTGACAGTAAATGTCTTTGTGGCTAAAACATGACATTTTATAACATTTTACAGAACAAACAACAAACCAAACTGGACAAAAAGCTCATTTTAGTTCTCATCAGACCAAAGAACCTTCTTCTACTTGACTTCAGAGTCTCCACATGTCTTCTAGTGACTCTAGTCCAAACTTAATCTGAGCTTTATCCAACAGAGTCTTTCTCTTTGTCTCCCATGAAGCTTTAACTGGTGAAGAACAGACAACAGTTGTATGAACAGTCTCTCCCATCTCAGATGAAGAGGCTTGTAACTCCTTCAGAGAAGTCATAGGTGTCTTGGTGGCCTCCCTCACTAGTCTTTTACTTGTAACCCCTTTAGAGGAATCATAGGTGTCTTGGTGGACTCCCTGACTATTTTCTTTCTTGTAACTCCTTTAGAGGAGTCATAGGTGTCTTGGTGGACTCCCTCACTAGCCACTTTCTAGTGTCTCCTTCAGAGGAGTCATAGGTGTCCCTCACTAGTCTTTTACTTGTAACTCCTTCAGAGGAGTCATGGGTGTCTTGGTGGCCTCCCTCACTAGTCTTTTACTTGTAACTCCTTCAGAGGAGTCATAAGTCTCTTGGTGGACTCCCTAACTAGTTTTTTTCTTGTAACTACTTCAGAGGAGTCCTAGGTCTCTTGGTGGCCTCCCTCACTATTTTCTTTCTTGTACCTCCTTCAGAGGAGTCATAGGTGTCTTGGTGGCCTCCCTAACTGGTCCTCTACTTGTAACCCCTTCATAGGAGTCATAGGTGTCTTGGTGGCCTCCCTCACTATTTTCTTTCTTGTACCTCCTTCAGAGGAGTCATAGGTGTCTTGATGGCCTCCCTAACTGGTCCTCTACTTGTAACCCCTTCATAGGAGTCATAGGTGTCTTGGTGGCCTCCCTCACTACTTTCTTACTTGTAACTCCTTCAGAGGAGTCATAGGTGTCTTGGTGGCCCTCCTCATTAGTCTCTTTCTTGTAACTCCTTCAGAGGAGTCATTACTGTCTTGATGGCCTCCCTAACTAGTCTTTTATTTGTAACTCCTTCAAAGGAGTCATAGGTGTCTTGGTGGACTCATTCACTACTTTCTTACTTGTAACTCCTTCAGAGGAGTCCTAGGTCTCTTGGTGGCCTCCCTAACTAGTCTTTTACTTGTAACTCCTTCAGAGGAGTCATAAGTGTCTTGGTTGCCTCCCTCATTAGTCTCTTTCTTGCTCAATCACTCAGTTTTTAACGACTGCATGCCTCTGCGTTGAAGTAGGTGAGTCACATTAAAGGGGATAAATACTTGCAAATGCAATCGCTTGTAATTTTACTTTTTTAATTAGGTGACATTACTTTGTAGAAATCTGTGTTCACTTTGACATTGAAGGGTTTATGTTTTGGTAAACTCTTGTCCAGAAAGTCAGATTAAGTTGACCATGATTCAATGCTGAAAAGCAATAATTGGGACAGACTTCCAAAGAGGGTTGAACACTTTTTATAGGCACAGTAAAAGCTCGTTGTTCTGTTATAGATGAGTGAGATGAGTGAAACAATTTCTGTGTAGCATCAGTATTAAAAATGTTAAACAACAGCTGTGCAGGCACAACTACACTAGTAGCAGTTTAACCTTTTGCCTCCAATTTCTCTTACAAATACATTTGTCTGAGCTGAAAGTCAACATTTGCTCGTATTAGCAATTAACAGGATGAGCACCAAGGAATGCTACTATGAAGTGATAATGATGCGATAAACTGGAATAATCCTACAGGATTAGGACAGACTCATCTCTTGTCTCTCTTATTATCCTTCCTCATGTTCTGTTGTCTGTTCACACAGGAAGGTAAACAAGTCAGATAGAGTCCTACATGACATCTTGCATCACAGTCCTTATTAGAGCTGATTTCTCTCTGTCTGCTGCTGACAGATGCCCACACCTTCCCAGCTGGACGTTCAACAGTAAGACATCACACTCGCTCACATAGAGAAGCCCAAGAAATACCGAGAACCGTGCAGCGCAGTCAATAATGAATGGAGCAGACACTTACACCGCTGCTGCATTGAGGCACTTTTGCACGGTTGTGAACTTTACAGTATATAATCTGTGTTTTTTCTCAGATTCAGTGTAATGATCAGAGGTCGTTTAGCTGCTTCGTTCATGCCGAGCAGTTTTTTTTTGGTCTTCTTCTGTAAGCAGCTTGTTGCACGAGTGAACCAGCTTATAAATACACATCCTCTCGCTCTCGCATCTCAGAAGAATATCACATATTTTTAAGCCACCAGACGTACAGAATGTCACCGTTCTTCCTTCTCAGCTGTTGCCTGCAGCTCAACCTGGCAGCCAGAAACAAAACAAAGAGACAGGAGGTGCATGTGATGTGCGCTGGCCTACATTTCATAGCAGGCAGCTCAGTGTTTTCCTGAAGCCCCAGAGGAACAATTTATATTTAATGCAAATCTATGATATTTTAAGTACACATGCAATCCCATGCCGTCTTCCCTGTCCAATTATTTATAGCTGTAGCCAGCCGACACTCTGCGTTAAAGGTATTTTTAATCAATAGGCCACCAGCACACCCGCTGTTCTCTCATTATAATGTCTGTGATCTCAAATGTCAAAGAAAAATATAGGTTTCTTTGGTTTACATGTGTGCAGTTTTATTTTTTTGGTGCATCTAGATGAAAAAAAAAATACTCAAACCTGTGCAACCAGTGCGAAAGGTCTAAAATCCTGCAGCCTCCTGCAAGAACACGTTCATTAAAAGGTGTGTAGCATCTCCTAAAAGCCCAAACATGGACCCGGCCAACACGTCTGCCTGCAGAAGACAACAGAAAATAAAAAATCTGCACATATTAATGACTCTTCAAACCAATAAAGACCCTGTCCAACAAACAAAACGCTCCAGTGGAGTGCTTTGTGGTTGGTATTGGCAGGCTGCTCTCTGCGGAACAACAGTGAACCCAGCGCACATTTACGCTTCCTCTGTGCTGTGATTTGATTTTAATGTGGCGTGGAACATTCATGTCACACTGAAAAACAAATCAGACAGCCACTCTCGCTGTGTGTATTGTGCCGAGCTTCGTTTCTTTGATTTGTGTCTCTTCAGGCATCTTCAGTAGATATTGTACTGATCTCTCTCTGTGCGTGTTTTAATCCACTGTTGACTACTTTTCTCAGAAATAGCAGCACTGAAGTTCAGCACAGAAACAGGACGTGAGCATATGCAGGTAGAAAAACGAGGGGATCTCCCGGGATCGGGGGTTAGTTGCTTCCATTTTTCTGTGTTTCCTCATTTCTATTCCTGCAGAGTTGTGCTCATTACTGCACATAAGATGATAGAAATGGGACTGAATTACATAACCTCAGTCTCTGTGGTGTGTGTGGATGGAGGGATGAGGGGGAACAAAAGAGGCAGGAGGATTCAGGCAGCCAGAGGTGTCGGCAGAGATGGGAGTCACGACAGATCGACCATCGATGGAGCTGCACAAAGGAAGCAGCATCGACGTCCGAGCAGACAGCATTCAGGATCACGTCCGTCTCCCTGCACGCATTCAATAGCCTCATGGATTATCCCCTGGAACCGGCACAGAACTTCAAAAACTGCTCGCCGCCTGTCATTTTCATCTCTTCCCTCCTCAGGTTGACCTCTGAGGCGTCTCTGGAAGAGGCGGCATCTGATGTGTTTAGACTTCACGCTCTAAAGCCGACGGTTCCAACGTTTCCCACAAGGACCTGCAGATGCTGTAAGCCAATTACAGGCTTCGCTGACTCCCCGGCTCCTCTGTTTAAAAGACTGTTCTCAAATCAGCGTGACAAATATGGAAGATTGGTGCAGCTCGTCCGCCGGGCCTGCAGCTGTGGGCAACTTCCTATTGTTCTAAATGTTATCTGATTAATCAGTTTGTCTTTTTCGTACCCAACTAAAGCCAAAACCTAAATTATAACCCGCTGTTTCTTAGAAAATCAATCCAGCTCTGAATAATTCCCGTCTTTCCACCTCTAACTTTAAACCCTCAGACGATCCAGATTATATAACATAATAAATGGGACCATAATTAATTAAATGAACACCATGTTGTATTGAAACAGACTTAGAACTAACAATGGAGACCATAAACGCTCCAGGAAAATGCTCAGAGAGGTAGCAAGTTAAGTGAGAAGAAAGTCTATTTTCTCATAGAGCTCTATACAACCTGACTTCTGAGAGTCGCCCCCTGCTGGCTGTTTGAAAGAATGCAGATTATAGACGCCTCTGCATTGGCTACGTCCATCTTCTGTGGTTACTGCATCTCATTGGAGCTCATTGCTGCAGGTTTGTCAAACAGCATCATTTCGAGTCGCTAGTAGAAGATTTTTTTCATCTTATTGTTTATTTTGATGCCTCAAAAATAAAAATAAAAATATGTCGTTGTGACCCACTTTTAAAGATTCCCATCGGAAATGAATGAGCTTCTGTCTGAGAGCCAGAGACAGGAAGTCTAAAAGCATCAGGAGATGAAGTGAGACGCTGTCAGGTCTTGTCGTTGGATTTACTGACATTGAATAGAGCAGTGGTTCTCAACTGGTGGGTCGGGACCCAAAAGTGGGTCGCGAAGCCATTTTTAGAAGGTCGCAGAAGCAAAGCGTAGTGGTATAAAGTCTTTTGTTTTAAAAGACATGTTTCTTATGACACAGTTTGCTTTCAATAGCAGGATAGTTAGTGGTGGTGACACCAGTAGTTGCCCACTATTAACCTCTAGATTTGGTTCTGTCAGCTTAATGGGCTAATTTAAGCTAAACTGTGACAAAAATGAACCAAAATGCGCTCAGAATCTGTCAAAATGAGCCAAAATATTCCAAAAACTTGGCAAAAACATCCAAATATACCAAAATGAGCAAAAAAATAAGCCAATTTTTTCCCGAGCTGTATCAATATGTGTTGAGACTACATCCAATAAACCTTAATTTGTTAACAGGAACAGCAAACTTCCAAAAGTTCGGTCATGACTGTTATTAATAGAAACATAGTGGGTCCTGAGGCTGGACCAGTTTAGAACCACTGGAGTAGAGTATCTAGAAAACCAGCGACCTCCTGCTATTTAAGCTCAACAGATCGCACAAAAAACAACTTAGCTGACATTACACAGCACAAAATCTTGATTTGTAGAATTGTCGTTGCCCACAGAGCAGATAGCGCTACACTGATGGGTAATACAGTGGACTTAATGGGTTAATTTAAAATACAAGTATACATGGTTTACTCTCAGGGCGTGAATGAACGGAGGCCGACCATCTTATGAAGAGAAAGGTGCCTCACATTTACCAGGAACATCCTGATATCTCTTCAGAACTTGGAAAATGATGTTGCTCCATGAGTGTTTTGTTCAGACGTGCACTTTATTTAGAAATTCGGGCATTTTCCTCTGCATGCATTAGCTTGTTTTCAGCCTCTAAAGCAGCCTCTTCTTCAGTTAGAACATTACAGGAGTCTATTTTCACATCGAACGCTCTAATGATGCCCAGTGCCGTTGAAGTGAGATGCTGTTAATTAAAGTTACACGATTTGGAAGCTGAACAGAACGCATTATACTACAAGGGCATGATATGAAAAGCAGAAAAGGATGCTACACTTGCATTTACAGCTGCAGAGTGACAGGAACTTCGGGAGCCGGTGCTTCTGAACGGACCTGACTGCTGCTGCTGCTGCTGCGAGGTGATTTGTTCGACGTGTTGAGGCGGTTACTTCGCTTCCCACTCTTCTCTTTCGCCGTGGGCATTTTTTAAAATGTTCAGAAGGAAAACAAACCGCGGCTTGTGTGCACACCGGCTCCATGAAGAGCTCAGCAGCCGAGGGCAAAGCGCCGGGCCGTGTGATCGATAGTGACGAGAGACAGCAGGAGGTGGAGGAGGTGTGGAGGGGAAAGGTGAGGCTTTGCCATTCGCATGTTCATCACCAATTAAAACGCTGAATCTCAAGTGTCTCAATGTTGTTTTTAAGCTCGACGGAGGTGGAGCAGTTGAAAACATGTTTAATGGAGGCAGTGGTAGTGAATAAATGATGGTGCACACTTCTGCTCCACCAGAGACATAATAACAAAAAAAGCAGCCGCTGCTTTTCTCAATGAACCGTCTTCAAACTTTTGCATAACAGTGGTGGACGGAAAGTTGCATTCGTTTGCATTTTGTCTTCCTTCTTAAAGGTCGGCTGCAGTTTTCTCACTATATTTCAGCAGCTGAGAGGCAGAGATGGCTGTTCAGGGAGAGGAGTGAAAGCTACAGACAGACGAGGAGGGATAAGCTGGAAGTGACAAGAGGAGAAAAATCTCCAGATTTACTTGACAACACTACCTGAGTCTCAATCCATGTCTGACATTGTTATATGATTAATTCCCTATACTTCATTGCACAGGCCAAATCCAGGGTCATTGTTAATTCTGACATAAACTAGAGATGCTGCTGTGTGTGAGACGAAGTTGTGTAACATCTTGAATGTTCTGTGCAGTTCTTTCTTGGACAAACTGCTCCTTTCACAGCATCACTGCGACTGTGGCGTCACTGCAGCCTTAAATTTGGAATTTGGTCACTGCTGTCTTGGTTTTTTGAAGCCCAAGGTAGCCTCGCCCTAAAACACACCCTGCTTTATCATCTATTTTACCCTAAATGGGACCATAGTTACCTAAATTGACACCACGTTGTATTGAAGGAGACTTAGAACCAGCAACTGAGGCCATAAACTCTTCTGGAAAATGTTCACTGTCGCAGCAAATTAAAAGAGTAGAAGGTTTGTTTCCTCGTAGAGTTCTATACAATGTGACTTCTGCGCAGTCGCCCCCTGCTGGCCGCTTGAAAGAATGCAGATTTTAGGCTACGCCCATCTTTTATACACAGTCTGTGGTTACTGCATCTCATTTGAGCTGATTGCTGCAGGTTTGCCAATCACCATCATTATGAGTGGCTAATAGAAGATTCCATCCATCTTCTGCTGCTTATCCGGGGTCGGGTCGCGGGGGCAGCAGTCTAACCAGAGAGGCCCAGACTTCCCTCACCCCAGACACCTCCTCCAGCTCTTCCAGTGGGACCCCGAGGCGTTCCCAGGCCAGCTGAGAGACATAGTCCCTCCAGCATGTCCGAGGTCTTCTTCCGATGGGACATGCCAGGAACACCTCCCCAGGGAGGCATCCAGGAGGCATCCGAAACAGATGTCCAAGCCACCTCAGCTGACCCCTCTTGATGTGGAGAAGAAGCGGCTCTACTCTGAGCTCCTCACCCGATCTTGAAGGGTGCGCCCAGCAACTCTATGGAGGAAACTCATTTCAGCCGCTTGTATCCTTCTATAATCTCCCAGCTTGTATTACTCCCCCTTGAGCTGATACCTTATCGCGGTGGGGGAGTTTGAGTGCCCGAATGATCCTGGGGGCTATGTTGTCGGGGGCTTTATGCTCCTGGTAGGGTCTCCCAAGGCAAACAGGTCCTTGGTGATGGGTCAGACTAAAAGCAGTTTGAAAACCCCTAAGGACAGAAGAAAAACAAGGACCGTGATGTCGCCCGGTTTGGCGCAGCTGGGGCCCCACCCTGGAGCTAGGCCTGGGGTTGGGGCTTGAATGGGAGCGCCTGGTGGCCGGGCCTTTACCCACTGGGCTCAGCTAGAAGGGACGACGTGGACCCAACCTCCTTTGGGCCCACCACCCACAGAGGGAACCGTAGGGGCCAGGTGCTATGTGGATCGGGCAGGGGCCTCGGCGACCCGATCCCTGGACACAGTTTTTGGCTCTTGGGACACGAAACGTCAGATAACGGAAGATTATTTTTTGCAATTAGCATTAGTCATTCGCCTTTGGTTTCCACAAGTAGTAACTAATAAAGCGTCGCAGCTTTGTGAGAACATGCTGCTTTCAGAACTACCCTGGACAAGCCACAAAAGAACCTTTCAGTCCCTTCACTTGAAATACTTCTGACTGACATGGTTCACCTTTAAAAGTGGGTTTCATGAGCATTTGAAACAGCAAAAATCTATCATTTTGTGTAAATCTGCGTGGATAATTTGCATCGCAGTACACTCTGGTGAATTTTGACATACAAATCTATACCACTGACCACAGGAAGTTACTGTAGGTTTGGTAGATGTGTTGCACTGACTTGCACCAGTTTCAACTCACCTTCTATCACAGTATAAATGGAGATTAGAAAAAATAATAGTTATGATACCAGACAAGAGTTGATGATCTTTGAATAAACTGTGGGCCATTTGGGTCCAAGCTAACTCGACACAGAGCACCACAAACCAGTAACAGTGAATGAAATGTTTTAAAATCATTAGAAATCCACACACAAATTCATATTTTTGATGTCATGCCACCTTTGTCTACCCAACCCTCTGAACCACAAACCCCACCGGAGGGTTTGGAAGGCATTTTGCATTTGAAATAAACGTGAAAATCCTCAAAATTACCCCATTTGTCAGATTCTGTGAGTAATATTAACCAATTTTGAGGTTAAAATCACAACATTTCATCAAAATCGCTGTTATTTGCGACACATTTTTAAATGAGACCTGGAAAAATAAAGTGATTTTCGTGAAATGTCACAATTTTAAGCTCGGATTTGGTTAATTTTCCCGTCATATGTGATCGGATCTGTTGAATTTTCTTAAAAATGAAGCCATTAGTGACTCGACCAACAGTCACGTGACAAAAATGTAAGTAGCCATGTATGTAGTGTCACCATTTATTTACAGTATTGGTAACACCAGTGGGCAAATGGAAAAGTGTTGAAAAAAAATCCAATAAATTCAATTATGCCTTTTCTTTTTTATGGTTTATGAGCCCTTTATATTTCTAGTTATGTGGGTTTGTTTAGCTACGTTAAAAAAAAGTCCAACAATATTAATCTACTACAGAGGAAAGTGAAGCAAATTTCTATGTGTGGAGGCCTGCTGGCTAAAAAAAGGTCAATCAGCACAGAGATAAAGTTAAAAAGGCGAGAAACAGATGAAGAGAAAACAGTCTGAAAACCTGAATTCTCACTGCACGAATGAAATAAAGAGGATTTGACTGTCGAAGCATCAACACTAAGACTCGGCTATTCATTTCAGCCCCGGGAGAAATGAAACGCTTCATTTTGTTAAACTGGATGTGACATTATTCAGACTTCTGCTCCTTTGTCGATGAAACTAGAATAATTACATGCAGAGCGGCTGATAGGTGCTTGGACGGAGGCGCTGTTGTTGCTCCATTGTTTTAACTCCCTGCAGCGGCGCTGGGTTTAAAACGAAACGAAAACAGGAGATGTGACGTTCAGCTGTGAAGAGGCGTCCACAAAGCGACGCGATGGAGAGGAAAATGCAGCAGAGCAACAAAAAGAAAGGAAACAAAAGAAAAGAGACGAGCAAGTGCAGACTTCCTGACTTGATTTGAGTCCGACAAAGCGTTTGTTTCATTCTCTGAAGCCCAGTTTGAAGCAAAAAGGCCCAGAATGTGTATTAATTTCTTCTGTCACTGTTGGTTTGGAACTACTTATGGCAGCGCAACTGTAGATTTAAACACCCTGAAACTGAAGAATGGACCCGACCTCAGTGTCACGGTTTCAGTTCAGATTCAATGTGCTGCAGATGAAATACTGTAGTAATGCCTTGTGGTTTCTTTCTCAACCTGGGGGTCCCAGTCTCCAAGGTGGGTCGCGGGATAATTTCCAGGAGTCACCACATGGTTGTAGAGAAAAATACATGAAATAACAGACGGGGAATCATTTTTTTTTAATTAAATCATCTGTAGCATTGACCTGCACCCTAGAATGGATTTTATTAGATGTGTTTAGAATCAGAAGGTGTCTAAAGGTGCATCAACTGGATGTCCAACAGTAACAACAGAGCCCTGAGCTCCCAACAAGCTTCAGGAACATCTGCTTGACTTTCCGAAATGTGGATTTACATTCAAACACAAGGGATTTAGAAGCCAAACTCAAAGGGGCATGTTCTCCAACCACTGTGTTGGACATCGACACACCATTTCACCAATTCACAGTACAAACTGCCACTTGTTTAGCCGTCAGACTTGCACTTATAATGTCATCTTCTGGCATTTGTTGGTCTAAAAATGTATTTATTTGCAGATTTTTTGACATCGGAGGTGCTGACGGCTGATGAATGATGACTGTCTTAACATTGGGTGTTGGTCCCACATGGTGAAAACACATTTTTGTAGTGTTCTGCATGTCTTAAAAACATGGAGGCGGACTCTGAGCTTTACAGGCCAGTAAGAATTCTATTCAGTTTTTTAAGTAGAAAGTGGGGAAATTTGCATCTGTTGCAACTAGAAAAGCCCTCAGAGAGCTCATACCTCCACCAAGGAGCTTCAGTCCACCCCCAACACAATCTCCCAATTCACATATTTTCTATGGAACGTTACAGATACAAATGTAATCACATACAGTTCAAATGTCCTACCAACAATGTGGCCTTCACCCCATCCGACCTAATGAACAGGCGCGGCCTCTAGCGCGGCAGCTCCTAACAGCCTCCCAGCTTCTTAGACAACCGGAGATAAGAATGCCGGCCCAACCGTGCGTATGTCGCTCAGGAAGGAAAGAGAACTCCGTCACTGTCGCTGTCTGTCGCGTGGAGACCCAAAATGTCATGTGGTCAGAGGGGGTTACCCCAAAAACAAGAGTGCCCTCTGGTGGCTTTTAGGGTAAATTGCATTTAATTGTCAACCTGGTTACACTTACATTTAAAAAAATTCCTGGATCGAGATGGTGATCCGGATCAGTCCCAAAATGTCATCATTTGTTCCTTGTCCCATTTCACACATTTCCTGAAAATTACATCCAAATCCGTCCATAAGTTTTTGAATTATTTTGAACACAAACAAACAAACAAACAAACCTACGCCGTAAAAAAAAACGTAACCTCGTTGGCGGAGGTAACGAGCAACTGCCTCACAGTCCAGCAGGTTTACTTACTCTCTACAGTGGCTTCTGCTAAACTCCAAAACTCATCGAATGTTCTGCAAGAGTGAACACAAGAGTCTTCATGCACTCCCAGCATCCAAAGAATTGAACACCCACTGGATTACTGCTATTCTCGATGACAATGTCCCCACAACAACAGGAAAACCTCAGTGTTCAGCGCCGTCAGTGGTAGACGCAGAGTGTCTTCTTCCTGAAGGGGGCGGGGCCAGCGGCAGCTCAGCCGTATTTAAAGCTACAGACACTGAAATGGCTCATTTAGAACAGGCCTGAAACCAGGAGTTATAAAGTTGTGATAAAATGTGTTTTTTTGAGCTGTAAACATGAAAGACGCATTCTGAGGACACGTGAGACTTTTAGCAGTTTGTTGAAAAGGGGTGAAATGTGGGTTTTTTAATGGCGATCGACTGGAGAATTACAGTCGCCTTATGATAATGGATGAAAATATGTGTTTTATAAAGTAGATTTTTGGCATTCGGTTGAAAAGGCAACATACTGGTGCTACTGGGGAGGTTGGAAACAATGACTAGATTACTCTGGGGGCTTTGAGTCTAAAGGGCCACTGGTTCAAGCAAAGCGGGTTGTTCAAAAATAATGACAGACAACTACAAACTGCAAGAGTCTCAAGAGAGGAACAGGAATAGGCTGGTGTAATATATGAGCAATGCTCCCTTTCAGGCACTGCTGCCAGACGTCAATCAGTTTGGTCTTACAATATCTTTTACAATGACGTGCAAAAGTGTTTGCCCGGTAACTGAACACTTTTACTGATCGGGACTAATCATGACTCCTGTTCAGTGTTTTTACAGCACGATTGTTTCTGCAACTCTTAATGAGTATTTATTGAGGAGTTGGGATGTTGTACGAACAACAAGACATTTATTCAAGAATATACCTTAGAAAGCTGAGCATTTGAGCTTCTCCCTCCCCTCTCTTCGTCCTTGACTTTCCATCATCCCTCCATTACCCGACGTCCTTCCTCCGTCAGTCACTTCCTACACCTTGCAGGCTTCCTTTCTTCTTCCTTCTCTCCATCACATCGGCTGAGAAAGTCCCGACTTATCTCCCAGAGGACACCGGCAATGCAATCACGAGCCACTCCCACACAAGCAGGATTCAGCACAGGCACAACACAACCAGGAGAACTTTCCTACTCTAATTTACAGACTTTTTTTTTTCCCAGAACAGCTTATTCTCCCTATCTTGCACCATAAATATTCAGTGTTATTCCATACTGAGCACAGCGGAGTCGGGATAAATCGCCCCAGTTACTGACCCGATAAAAGAAAAAAGGAACCATCTCCTTCCATTTCTGCATGAAGCAGCTCATCATATGTGTTTACAGTGCACATGTTCTGTCTGGTGCCTCCTGCGTTATATATGTGAACTGTGTGGGCGGTTCGAGTCCCAGATTCTCCTTTATTCCCACATTTATGCTTCCTATCGATATGCGCTGCTCTGGGTTAGACTGCTATCGATTTGCGCCACCAGAAATCCCCACAACAGCGGTTCTCCTCTGTGTGAATGCTTCACGCCGACGTCTGTGTCAGAGCTTCCACCAACCAGCTGGCCGCTCTGCAGCTGCTTTTCAGTTTCTCCCCCTTTTTTTCCAGGAAATTTGCAATTCAGATGAGCGCAGAGAAGAGAGGTAAGGCTGCACCTGGTACCTGGCAGGCTGCTGATGGATGTATGGAAGCGCCTCGGCACGAAGGGAGAAAGAAAAATCTGATGGACCCATTTTGGGAATGCAGTGGAGGGAAAGAGGCGACCGGCAGGTCCAGGAGGTCGAAGCAGGAAGTCTCTACATTTGCCTGGTGATGGGATTTCTGATAACATGCTCACATAACTTCTAAAGAGAATCTAAGACTGACCCTTATCACACAATGGACATCATTAAGGCTGTATAGCTTGCTCCCTCTGAGTCATCCCTCCAGAGGCTGGCTTCTTGATGAAAGGCCCAGTAATAATCTCTGCAAACAGATGAGGATAACCAAGGGGCAAGAAGCTATTCTGAGAGCTAGTGGCCTGTTTTATATAAATCTTTTCTGTGTCTGTGAACAGGTCAGTGTCAAGGACTGTTAAAAAATACTGTTATTTAGTGTTACTGTTGTTTGGGGTGTGTCTGAAGATGCTCAGGAGGAAGAGCTTGAGGGCGTCTGGAGCAACACAAAATGTTCCTCTAAGCATAATATTTCATAATAACAATAATAATAATAATCACAGAAAAGCAGTGGTAACTTCATCTCTAGTGTTGTTCAGCAGCTAAACAAGTAGAGGGTTAAAGGGGGGTTGGACGGCTGATTATAAAGTGACTCCAATGAGCACCGTTTTACCCGACGTTGAGAACTTTTCAACTCAACGCCTAGACACTCTGGCTTTTACCATCGTGTAAATGTACAAACAACTGTAAAAATACACTGACTTCATAAAAAAAAAAAAGTGGACACGCCCGCTTAAGCTCCGCCCACATGCAGCCAAAGGCCAATGCGAGTGCCTCAAAAAGACCCCAGAAAACAGCCACCGTCCATCCAATCTGCCTCAAACTCAACACTGCACTTACTTATATCCCCTTTAATACTTCTGCCAAGTTTGAAGCAGATCAGATGTAAAGTTTTTTTAAAAAGGAGAAAACAGACACACACACACACACAGAATACTTAATGAGACGGTGGTAATAATTTAATAGGGATTGATTATTGAGGCCATTATTTTTATTGACAGATTATTGCGAAATAAATTAAATAAATCAATTAATCGATCGAATAGTAAACAGAGGAGAGCGTCGTAGCGTCACATGAACCAGTTCTTGTTAGTCAGCCATGGTGATCCTTAATTATTTAATGCAGAAGCCGAGATGTGATTAACAGGTTCCCTTCAGTTATAACATGTAATGTAAACAGCAATCCTCATTAATAAAAAAGTTTAAATGACAGGTTCCTTGCTATCACATGCTGCTAATATATGCTGTTACTGTTACCATTTAATTCATTACCAATAATCAATACCAACATTCCTACATCTTCATTCACTTTAGTGTTTGGCTACAACTTTGCCTGGTGGGAGTGTACAATGAAGAAGTAATTAAAAACAATAGCTTTGAATACTCACGGATCCAGTTGTGTTTTGTTTTTGGTTGTTTTTTAATCCACAAACGTAATTATAGTCATAGTCGTCAATAATATACACTCCCACATGCTGTAGGTAGGAGATGTAAATGAGTCAAATCTCACTTTTCTGAGATTCCAAGCATTTAAAATGGCAAAAAATTATGCTTTTATGTGAATTTAAGTCAATTCCCAGCACTGGAATGGACCCTTCGCATGGGTGAATCTTTTTTTGTGTTTAACTTTGGTTGGTTCACTCTAAACGGTTTCGCAAATTCAAGCTGTTGACCAACAGGCTGACGCTGTCATGTTCTAGTTGGATAAGTAGGAACTATGTCACCAAGCAACTAGAAATCAAAATTCAAGGAGTATAGCCCCTTGACGCCTGAATTTATTTGCAATTATATAAAAACAATAATTGTATGTGTTTTTGATTTCAAGTTGATGTTAAATTAAGTGGAGACTGTTAATTTCTCTACAGCACATATAGTAGATATAAAGGTGTAATGCAACAGGCATTAATGGTAATTTTTTTTTATTGTTGCCGCAAATGTCATTCAAACTGGTCCTAAGAGAAACCAGTGCTTGCAAAAGGTTCCTAGGTATGTATTGAATATGCACGAACCAGCATTGGGGGAATGGATACGCTATCTCGGCTGCAGCGGTGCGTTGCAAATTTGCGACAACCGGCGTTAAGGGGTTCACTTCACTTTTGCTTTGGCGAGAAAATGACCACCATTTGCATGCAGTGGAAACATCCCCAAGGAACTGACATGCCACTGATTTCCTAATGAGATCAGACTTTCTGTTGAACAAATGCAACAAATGTAAGAAGCCTCTGAGAAACAATCCATCCATCCATCACCGCTTAATCCTCTGTAGGGTCGTGGGGGACTGGAGTTTATCCCAGCCGACTCAGGGCGAAGGCAGGAGACACCTGGACAGGTCGCCAGTCTATCACAGGGCTACATATAGAGACAAACAAGCACACTCTCATTAACACCTATGGACAATTTAGAATCATCAATGAACCTCAGTATGTTTTTGGACTGTGGGAGGAAGGAGGTGAGAACCCACGCTGCACAGGGAAAACATGCAAACTCCACACAGAAAGATCCCAGGCGTCCTAACTGGGATCTTCTAGCAGTGAGGCGACGCTGCTAACCACCGAGCCACTGTGCAGCCCCCCGAGAAACAATCATGACCAAGAATCTCTAAATCCCGACTTCATGTCAATAAAAATTACACTCATAAACAAAAGCTTTTGTAGTTTGTCTCTGTTGCGACCAGCAGCAGGAATAAAAAGCCACTTTGTCTCTCAGCACCACAGCATGTATGAAACGCAGCCGAAACACAGATTTAAACAAACTAAACCCCGTCACTGTCTGTTCTCCGGTCACCCACAGGACGTCAAACTGCTGTCAGACTGCTTTCCAGCAAAAAGCTGCGTCTGACTCTACATTTACAAATCTGATTTAGCTGTCAGAGTTTGGACGATTTGTTCGATAAAAGCGTTGCAGGGCTCGGATGAAGGATTTTCTTCAGGGCCCAGCAGAGAAAAAAGGAAGGAAACGGCCAGAAGAGGCTGTCAAACTGTCACTGGCCAGACTTCAGTTTCACCCTAATGTGGGGAAGGAATAAATGAGATAAAGGCCATTAGTTACCAATGATCCACTGTCATGGATAAACACTGGGATGAAATAGGCCACCATGGATTCTTCCAATATATCAGCATTTAATGTTACAGTCTTGGCATAATGCTGGTAATAACTTCAAGCAATAAAGCAAACATGGGTATATTATTACCGAGTGCTGCAAAAAATACATTCCTAACTGTGAATCTGAACATCAGGAGGTTAAATGCAGATCTGACGCCGACATTTTACGACCAGAAAGAGCAGATTTATTGACAAAATCCCACCAAGTTGCAGCTGACTCGTTGTTTTAGCCTCCAGTTGGGCTCATTTATCACTGCAACTACTGCTGCATCCTCCTGTTTCCTCTCTAACTCCACTTCATCGGTTCCCAGAGTATCACAGCAGCCTCGGGCGTCTTAAGGACACACCGACGTTAATGGCTGTTTTTCTTACAGTGCAGTATCGACATGAACTTACACTAAAAGGAAAAGAACAAATAGATTAAAAACCCTGTTAAGTGTGGACTCACATTACAACTAAAACTGGTGACAGCGGTTACTGATTGTCAAACACACCAAGTGGGTGTCACTGTTGATGCCTATACAGTAAAAAAGTATTTGCCCCCTACAGAAATCTTCTGTTTTTGCATATTTGTCACTTAGATGTTTCAGATCATCAAACTAGTTTTAATGTGAGACAAAAACAACCCAAGAAAACACAAAATGCAGTTTTCCAGCCCATCTTGTCCTATGTGAAAAAGTAATTGCCCCCTTAGCTACCAGTCTACCAATGGGTTCAGTCTCTCCATCCACACCCACATCTGATCACTGCCAGGCTTGTTGGATCTAAACATCACTAATAGAACCTGTCTGGTGTTGTGAAGCAGCTAAAGGGTCTCTAAAAGCAGCACATGATGCCACGTTCTAAAGAGATCCAAGAACAGATGAGGAACAAAGTCATTGACGTCCATCAGTCTGGAGGGTTACAAAGCCATTGCTGAGGCTCTGGGACTCCAGAGAAGCACAGTGAGAGACTTTATCCACAAATGGAGGAACATGGAACAGTGGTGGACCTTCCCAGGAGTGGACCAACCACCAACATTTCTCCAAGAGCATACATATCTAATCCAGGAGTCACAGAAGAACCCAGAGGAACATCTAAAGACCTGCAGACCTCACTGGCCTCAGTTAAGGTCCGTCTACATGATTCCACAATGAGGAAGACTCTGGGAGGAAATGGATCCATGGAGAGTTGAAGGATCAAACCACTACTGACCAGAAACAACATAAAGGTTCATCTGGATGAGCTCCAATATTTCTGGATAACATCCTGTGGACTGATGAGTCAAAGGTGGAACTTTGTGGAAGACATGGGTCCGTTACATCTGGAGTAAAGCTGATACTGCATCCACCAGAAGAACATCTACCAACAGTGGAACATGGTGGTGGTAGTGTGATGGTTGGAGGACCTGGACCACTTGTCATCACTGATGGAGCCATGAATTCTGCTCTCTATCAGAAAATCCTCCTGGAGAATCTCCACCATCAGTTCATGACCTGAAGCTCAACACTAATGGTTCATGCAGCAAGACAAAGACCCAAAGACCACAAGCAAGTCCACCTCTGAGGGGCTCAGAAAGAACTGAATGAAGGTTCTGGAGTGGCCGAGTCAAAGTCTGGACCACTTGAGATGCTGGTTCAAGACCTTAAAAGGACAGTTCATGAGGAAAACCATCTAATGTGACTGAATTAAAACTATTCTGCAGAGAAGAGTGGACCAACATTCCTCCATGGGGATGGAAAAGACTGATCACAAGCTGGAACCAACATTTAACTGTTGCTGCCAAGGGACCAACCAGTTGTTAGGTTTAGGGGGGCGATTACTTTATCATAGGGGTGACATAGGCTTTCAATAATTCTTCAATAAACCATCAGTTTGTCTGTCTAATATACAGTAAATATAAATATTAGTTTGGTGATCTGGAACATTTAAGTGTGAGAAATAGAAAATAAAAGATTTCTCTAAGGGGGCGAATACTTTTGCACGGCACTGTACATGTCAGACATCCAAACCTGAAGAAGCTAAAATCAGCTGCTCGTCTTTGCTGTGTGTTGTTTGCGGACAGGGGAGTTTGACTGTCCCACTCCACAAAGCTCCATCTGCAGGGAAAAACTGTCAAACGCTGCGATGATGCCGAGTAAGCTCGAAAGAAGTCTCGAGACAAAACAACCTGCCAGAACACTGAATAATTCAACTCACCAGGGCGCATGAGAAAACTGCGAGTTTTTGTGTGGCAGAGAAAATCTACAATATAAGCTCATTTCGCTTCTGAAGACAAGACATTTTCAAAAGATTCAAGCAGCTGGAGTGTTATCAGATCCATTTCATTTGTCTTTAACTAGTTCTGCCAATCATATCACCATGTGACGAAGCTCTTATCAGAACACAACATAATCATACAGCTGCATTTAATACATTTTTGCCTTGCAACAGGGGTTACTTAGAGGGCGCATCCACCAAAGTGTTTTTTGCTGACGACAGTTGCTCAGTAGTTTGTAATGAGCACAACAACAGAACGATTGTTTTTTAGTTTCTCGGCTGTTCGGTACAAATTTCAACGATGAAAAATAAGCTGCTGCATACAAAGAACCACAAAAATGAACTAGAAAAGCACTCAGAGAGCTCATACCTCCACCAAGCAGCTTCAGTTCACCCCCGACACAACCTCCCAATTCACATATTTTGTGTGGAACGTTACAGATACAAATGTAATTACATACAGTTCAAATGTCCTACCGATAATGAGGCCTTCACCCCATCCGACCTAATGAACAGATGCGGCCTCTAGCGCGGCAGCTCCTAACAGCCTCCTAGCTTCTTAGACAACCAGAGATAAGAATGCCGGCCCAACTGTGCGTATGTCAGGAAACAGGAAGGAGAGAGAACTCTGTCATTGTCGCTGTCTGTCGCGTGGAGACCCAAAATGTCATGTGGTCAGAGGGGGTTATCCCAAAAACAAGAGTGCCCTCTGGTGGCTTTTAGAGTAAACCGCATTTAATTGTCCACCTGGTTACACTTACATTAAAAAAATTCCAGGATCCAGACGGTGATCCGGATCAGTCCCAACATTTCATCATTTCTTCTTTGTCCCATTTCACACATTTCCTGAAAATTTCATCCAAATCCGTCGATGAGTTTTTGAGTTATTTTGCACACAAACAAACAAACAAACAAACAAACCTACGCCAGCCATCACATAACCACCTAGGCAGAGGTAATGATGCAATTCATCTCTGAGGGCCAGACTTCAAAAATTCTGAAGTGTTTGCAGCAGAGCTTTGGGATTTTGCAAGGACTTATGAGCTTAATAGAAGCTTTCACATGAATATTTTCAGGCAAATCCATGACATGAGCTGGGAGCGTCGGGAGAATTGGTGTGGAATGACCCGTTTACCAGCCACTGATGATCACCTGAGTGCAAACGCTCCTGAATTTCAGCCCACAGTGGGTCCTGGCTGCAAAGGAAACTGCAGCGATGTGTCTTTTTAAAATGTGGGTCAAACAGGGACGCATTGCTCAGTCTGGTCTTCGCTGTTTGATGTAGTTTACAGCAGCCTCTAAATTGGGACGCAGCGTCGGTGTTCGTCTTTCTAACCTCCTCTGTCATCTCCTGACCCAGTCGTCCACCAACCAGCTGCTCCTCATTCACATTCAGCCTCAGAGTGTCGGAGAACCTGGATCCGTCACGCTCCGCCGGCCCGATGCCCGAGCGAGGTGGCTTTTATTCTGCTCTGAAAACCAGCTGCCTGCTTTCTCTGCTGCGTTTTCCTCACCGCCTTTTGACCTCAAACGCTTTGTTTTTTCCAACACCTGTCCAGGCTTCCGTGATCTGTAATCGAGTGTTGCATCAATTATTCCTTCACATGTTGGTGATTGATTATTTATGAATTTCTCAGGGTTTGTGTGTGTGTGAAATGACAGGTTTGTATTAATAAAAATGTCCTGACAGCTCAGGAAAGCCTTATAGAAAAATGTTTCCAGTGTATAAACCTGACATCTGAGCGGAGCAGCTGACCTGCCATTATTCACCTTCACATCCAGAGTTCAGGAAGCTGCTGCTGCTGCCGTGCATTAATGTGCACAACACTCTCGATTTAAAGAAGCATGTGTTGTTTCTGCTGCTGTGGGATGCAGCAGGTATTTTTTTCAAGTCAAAGGAAGGAAGTGATGCACGGCAAGCAATATGCAGCATCGGTAGGAGCGCATTTATCTGCAAAATCCCAAACTCCATTAGTACAAAATACAACATAAGATGGCAAACATCCCACTTGTGGATCTATAACTGCACAAGTCATAAAATCCCATAAAAAAATAGCCTATACTGAATCAGTTCAAATAGAAAAAAAAGTGAAAATCACAAATTTTTGAAGGTAAAATACACATAACTGTCCAGATACACATTTTTAAACTTCCAAATCAGATTAAACAGCTTTAACTGACCAAAAATATTGAAAAACAATACACACAAAATAATATTATATATTATTCACGCCGATATTTGGCTTTTTTTTTTTTAAAGATAATCCATATTGCTACTTTTATTGGCCGATTATTGCAAAATATAAAAATACATTCCTTTGGCTCTTATTCAGCAGCTCTCTCCTTCTACAGTTACTCTATGGGCTCAACCAATGTCCCGCCCACAGCGCTATCTGATTCGCTGCTACAAGCCATGAGTGACAGCCAGTCACAACTATTGTTTACACAGAGAGACAGATGAGCACATTTGCCGAGCAGAGAGTCTCCAGTGAATTAGCAGAGCTGTGTCTGAAGGTGGGGCAGCAGATGTTGCTGAAGGTTTAATAAACCCACAAATGTTCCTAATGTCACACAGACAGACCCCAATAATCCACTTTTAGGTGTTAATAAGTGGCGCAGCTGGAACTTATTCTGCTGACAGTGCTATGCTGTTGCTAGGAGGTTAGCGGTGCCCTAACTCTGCTCTAACCGACAGACTTGTTTCTCTGCAGAGACTCAACCTGCAAAAACTGAATAAGAAGGTCAAACTAATCAGGACATTAGCTGCTTTCCCAGTAGCTAATGCTATGCTAACAGCTAGCGGCTACTTTAGAAGGCAGCCACAGATTAACCTGATTAACAATATTAATTGTATACATATGTATTATTAGCCCTTAATAATGAAGTTGTCTAGTTATGAATGACAGGCTCCTGCTGTCACATGCTGTTAACAGATAACTTCTATTATATCGGCCAAAAATATCAGTTATCGGCCTTCTCGATGGCCAATAATCAATATCGACATTGGACCTAAAAATCCCGTATCGTCTGATTCTGAGTATGAAAACAAATGAAAAATGTAAATAGTAAAATATCTACAGTAGAGGTAGTAGTCAGTAGTCAGTAGTCAGTAGAGGTAATACCTATGGACACATGGTAAAAAAAAAAAAGTCTATATGTTGATATAAAATAAATAATCAAAGAAATTTAACTTAGTTTATTTTTCATTTTTGTGATTTATGACATCCTAACTATGTCCCCTCTCCTTCTTCATGGTTGTTCTGTTTCCATAGAGGTGCAGGACTTTATAATTCAGTGCAATATGAGCCTAAAATGAGCTAAAATGTGACAGCGGCGAATAAACTGCTCTGAGGTTTAAGTAAACGATGTGCTCCTCATGGCTGTGATGAGGAGTTTAATCACACTCATGAAGGATCATCGGAGCCTTTAACTGGCCTGATTTTATTCCCGACATTCGCGTTTAAACACTCAAAGCATGTTAACCTTTAAATCACTGCAGGATTAAGAGGGGGGATGTCATATGCTACATGCTAACTCGCTATTCAACCACTGCTTTACAGCCGGTCTCTGCACAATTCACAACACATGTCACAAGAAGATACTTTATACAGGGAAACCCAACAGAACCAGGCTCATTATTGTGGAGAACAAGCTGCTGTTTATTGCTGATGACTGTCTGTCTGCTCTGAAGCTGGCTGCTCTACTAAGATATTGCATATTTGCATTTCCTGCTGCACCAGGACACCCAGCTCCTAATTTAGAGCCGCTGACATGTTTGTGCAGCGCCTGGACTCACCGGATTAACCGACACATCCGACAACTGTCTGCTGCGCTGAGGAGCGGCTAAATAAAGCAAATGTCAGGCAGACGGGACGCAAATGAAATGAGACATGAGAGGAGAATAAAAGTGCAGAAGAAGGAGAAGAAGAAGCTGACTGAACATTAAACTTCAGAAGGTTTCACACAGGTTTCAGTCCGCGGCACAACTGCCAGTTTGAATTTAAAAATTCATGGTTCCGAGGAAGCGGAGCCCATCTCAGAGGTGGCGGAGCTCATCTCCAGAGGGCTCCGGCCCACTTTAACCCCTGGTTGAGTTGCATTGTTATTGTATTGTATTATTTACAAGACTAGGGTCTCCGCGATCCAATCCAATCGCTTTTCCTTCTCCACTCTGTCATGATAGATTGGAGAGGTTACGGCAAACAGGCTGGGCTGTTCTCTCCACAGCTCTACCACCAGCTCCTCTTTCTAGATGGGCCACGTTGTTCGGGACGTTCGACTTTTCGCCGGTGTTTCCCGTTCATCCGTGCCGCTCTGTTGACTGTTTTTCTGCAAAGTTTCCTGTTTCCGGCTTTGCTAGCGGTCTTCTGCTGGTTTTGTTTGTGTCACGTCACCGCAAAGACTGAAAGCCTTGTGATAACATCGAACACGTTTGATTTTGTCGTAAGGCCTTGTTAGAGCCCGATATGTAACAACGACCTGAAATGTATCAGCAACCTGAATTGTTATAAAACAAAATGTAATAAAACCCAAAATGTAGTAACTGGTCGATAATTTAACAAGATGCTGAGCCCAAAACATAAAAACTTTTTTGCCCAAAATGTAACAACTTGTTACAAAATGAAACAACTTGTTATATTTTGGGTCTGTTATTACATCATGGGGCTGGCAAAATATTTTTCCTGTAATAGTGTAATAATTTTATTACATCAGCGAGTGAGTCAGTAATTTCTGGATTAAAGGGCTTATTGCTTCAATGTAGAGTGTAGTGTCATACACAAATGCCCCTGTCATATACATACATATATATATATGTATATATATATATGTGTATATATATATATATATATATAAATGTATATAAATATATATATATATATATATAAATGTCACATAAGAAATCGCGATCCAGGATAATTGCTGATTGTCCTAGGACAAACAATAATTCTACCAGGACAATAACAAAAAACAATAAAAACAATACAATGCAATATAAATCTTAAAGACAGAAGTCTTTTAATTATGGTTAGGGTTAGGGTGAGGGTTAGGGATGCAAGAAAAGCTGGACTATCATGTTTAAGAAAGTGCCTCCCACATAGTCTTGGAGTATGTCAGAATAGACTGTAAATACTGTAAATAAGTATAATAAACTCATAAGTGGAATGTATTAATTTGATCTCAAAAGCAGTGTTTTCTTGCTGTAATTGTAAGAATATTGTTGTTTCCTTTATTTTAACATCATATCATTGACGCCAATCCTTTATCCATTAAACTAACCCCTCACCAGCAGCCATCCCACAAACGCAGCTGTACTAGAGCCCGATATGTAACAACAATCTGAAATGTAACTTTGTTACATTATCGACCAGTTATTACATTTTGGGTTTTATTACATTTTGTTTTATAACAATTCGGGTGGTTGTTACATTTCAGGTCGTTGTTACATATTGGGCTCTAACAGGCCAGGACTAGGAAGCGACTGATTTAGCTGAGATATCTACCTTATACTAAACCATCGAGAGGACGGGAGCGCGCTGTGACTCCAGTAAAACTCAGCACTGGGATGCAACTGTTTCAACAGCGTCACTTTAAACTTTCTAAAGCTTTCTAAAAGTAGCATCACCATCCAGTGACAGAGTGACAACATGACAGAGTAGGGTTTAAACTTCTGTGGTCTCACTGAGGGAAACCCAGTTACTTTTTTGACAAAGGACAAGATGGGCTGGACAACATTTTTCTAAAAAATGCGTTTTGTGTTTTCTTGAGTTATCTTTGTTTTACATTAAGATTAGTTTGCTAATCTGAAACGTTTATGAGTGACAAACATGCAAAAATAGAAGATTTCTGTGGGGAGGGGGGCAAATACTTTTGCACTGCACTGTGTCTATATTTCAAACTACACGCCTGCAGACTCGTCAGGTTCAATAACTGGAGTTTTAGTCGAGAAGAACAACCAGAATCCTCCTCATTCAACAGTTCTAGTCAACTGGATTTACAGCATCACAGTTTAACATCATCAGCGTATTGTCGAAGCCTAACTGAGCTCCTGCAACTATTGTGTCGCACTGCAGCAATGAACAACTCCAGCTCACACCGTGAACTCATATTTCTCCCTTTGCATGAACTTTAGCTCCTGTTTAGCTCCTCTGTATCTGCTGTTGATCTGTTTTTGCTCCATTTGTAGTTGTTGTAACTGACTGTAGCATCTCTCATGTTCTTTGATTGCACCCCACGTCGCTTCGCATCCCTCAAAACACGATAAAATATGTAGGGCGTTGCCTTCTCTGTCGACTCAGTCTGCCGAGAGAAGAGTCTCACCCGAGCTGAAAGGATGGTTTCACAGGAAGCTTGTCATTAGACTTCCTGAAGAGACAGCAGATGATAGACGCGTATAGGAATGAAGGCATGAAGCGATATCAGAAGTGAAGTAAGCAGAAGATAACAAGACACATCACAGAGCTGTGAGCTATAAATAGTGGATGTGTGTGTGTGTGTGTGTGTGTGTGTGTGTGTGTGTGCTACTTTCATAAGTCAATTATTTGTGGAGGCTGTGAAGAGCTGCACTGTCACATCACCTCTGGGCGTCACGGATCACACAGTATTATATAAGTCAGTGTAATATTGTTTCCTATGTACATGAACACGCTGAACCGAACCCCAGCAGGAAGGAAGCCTTTAATCTCTGCAGCACACAGAACCACCAGGGCTCGATGCATTATTTATCTGATTAGCTCATGTATGTAGCAGCACCGACCGACCAGCTGGATCCCGCTTGATCAAACCGTGGGATTATTACTGGAAATATATCGATCGCTTTGGCGTTTTTATCCGTGTGTTCAATTCGCCTGTTGATGCATTTGATATCACAGATGGGGAACCGTTAACCAAACAAAAAAACAAGGCTAAAATAGCTTTTTAAAGTAAAGAAACTTCAGAACTTTATCTCTGACAGTCTGGTTTAGTATTTTTATTTGTGTGTTGAACATGCTTGCGGATGCATCTGCTATTACGGATGGCTTATGGGACTATTAATCAATAGTTCTTAATGCTACTCTTATCGGTCCATTTTGTTATTTCTAAAGCAAAAAAAAAAGCCAAATTCGAAGATGATTTTTGTTCTCTTGTTAAAAATTAAAAAACACAAACAAACCACAGGACTTTATCTTTTCAGCTTTTTCATTAGTACGTTAATTATGCCTGCTTATGCACCACTTGCTATTACAGATGAGTATATCATGCTACTGCTAATCAATATTTCTGATTGATCTGGGGCTTTAAGGCCTTAATATCATTTTTTGATTGTTGGTGGGTGTTTTTGTTATTTCTAATGTGAAAAACAAACAAAAAAAAAGTTAAAAAAAACAAACAGCAGAACTTTAAATTTTACACTCCAGTTCAACATTTTCATTTGTGCATTACAAATAACTGCTGATGTAGCTGGTATAATGGACGGATCATGGTACTGTTAACCGATATTGCTCATTGATCTACTTTATTGGATCTTTTTCTCATTTTTAAGAGAACAAAAATGAGACAAATTAATAATTAAGAGTTAAAATAGTTTACCTTTTCACCTTTTTAAGTGAAGAAACTGCCAGACTGTATTTTCCCTGTGAGGTTTTGATGGTTTTACAGAGTGTTTCTTCCATCACTGCCGACACCGACGTTCAGACAGAGTGATCAGAAGATCAAGTGTTCGCCTGCAGCCCTTAAACCATTAAATCCCCCCGACTCTGAGCACATGGCTGCCTTTGGTTACTGTTAACGCCTCAAACTGAAGGGCTGCACAACAAACCTGCTGCAACGAGACGCAAACCCCATTGAGGCAGTAGAAAACTACGATCAGCTTTGACCGGATGCTTCCACTAGTCTTTCTGCTCTTAAATGCAGAAGACTTGATGCATCGGTGACACTGTGCATCAGAAACTACACCTTAATTCTTTCATTTTCTCCACCGTTGTCAGTAAGAGCATCCAACATCCATCCATCATCTGTACACCGCTTAATCCTCTGTAGGGTTGTAGGGGGACTGGAGTCTATCCCAGCTGACTCAGGGCAAAGGACACCCTGGACAGGTCACCAGTCTATCACAGGGCTACATATAGAGACAGACAACCAAGCACACTCTCATTCACACCTATGGACAATTTAGAATCATCAATTAACCTCAGCATGTTTTTGGACTGTGGGAGGAAGCCGGAGGGAGAACATGCAAACTCCACACAGGAAGATCCCAGGCGTCCTAACCGGGACGCGAACCGGGGATCTTCTGGCTGTGAGGAGGCGACGCTGCTAACCACCGCGTTAAAACTAGATGTTTGTGCTTCAAAGTGCCTTCAGACCACTTCAACAACGACCCTGAGTTTCCTGCGTTCAACGTTGTCAGAGATGAGTCTAATAAAATCTGGTTTCCATCTGTGTCAGACGGTACAGTCAACCGGAAGCTGTGAATCTGTCCAGTGAATCTGCGGCGACTCTTACGGAAGCATTTGCATAATAAACACAGCTTCCAGTTGCTTTAGTGTCATTCATCAGAGCTTTATACTGCCCTGCTTTGTAAAAACATGTTCGTGTTCTGAGGTTTGTAAGAAAGAGCGTCTGTGGTTGATAGAAAACACAGAACTCTCGGAAAATGCATCGTAGACGAACTGGCGATAAAATGCGTGAGATAAGAAATAGGAAGTGTATTTTCTTTACAGTAGAGCAGCAGAACCAATGACGTTGGAGCTCACTGGGTTTCGATTCCCATCTCTGCTCTCCATCCAAGTGACGCCCTGTGTTGGGAGCTGCATTTCTTCGCCTGCATGTGATGAACTTCCACTAAAGGCTTCCACAGATCGACCGTCTCTCTGCTCTCACACGCAGAAGACCTGTTGCATCTGAGGCACCGAGCGTCGCCAGCGACTCTAAATCTTTCATTCTCTCACTACGAGCATCTGACACGGACTCTGAGAGAAAGGACTCTTGGAAAATGCATCATGGGCGCCTCAGAAAGGGAGCTGCTGAGATAAAATAAGAGAGAAAACGCCTGTGTAGCGAGAACAAATAGGAAATCTATTTCTTGGGTTGTAATATTCATCTTCTCCTCGCTATCCAGATGTAAATGCAAACGGTTCCAGTAAAACAACAGAGAGCATGTTGGGTACAGCTCAATAACTTCTTCTTTGATCTCATATGGATTTAGATAATAACTTTTCGATGCAAAACAAACCACAGGGAGGCTTCCTGAACGTCTGCGGTGAACCTCATGAAGTGTCTTTCACCTTTCACAACACCGTCTCATTCCTCTAATAGCTGGGAGGAGGCATCTCGACCAGCCAGGTTTGCAGGAAGGCAGCAGAAAACTGCTTTTCTTCTCCTTGCCTTGGTGGCATCGAGCATCATCGGCGACTCTGGTGAAGGGGAATCTACACTTTTAAGTCTTTCATTTTCTCACGAAGAGCATCCGACACAGGCTCCGAGAGAAATAATTGCATCACAGGCGCCTTGGAAGTGGAGTTGCTGGGATAAAATAAGAGAGATAACGCCTGTGTAGCGAGAACAAATAGGAAATCTGTTTTCTTGGGTTGTAATTCTCATCTCTACTCGCTATCCAGATGTAAATGCAAACAGAAGGAGGCTTCCTGAACATCTGCAGTGGACATGATCCTCATAAAGGGGCGGCTGTGGCTCAGGTGGTAGAGTGGGTTGTCCACTGATTGCAAGGTTGGTGGTTCGATCCCCGGCCTCTCCGCATGCCGAAGTGTCCTTGGGCAAGACACTGAACCCCAAGTTGCTCCCAATGGTAGATTAGAGCCTTGCATGGAAGCTCTGACGCCATTGGAGTGTGAATGGGTGAATGAGAAACACATTGTAAAGCGCTTTGGAACCACTAAGGTAGAGAAAAGTGCAGACCATTTACCATAAAATATCTTTTATTTTTCTCACAGGTTTTTTTCTGCAAGCTTCCTTCGACAGCTTTGTCGCTAAAAACCCACAACACCATCTCATTCCTCTAATAACTGGGAGGCGTCTCGACCAACCAGGTTTACTCTTTGCTGTTCAAATGCAGGGGAAAACTGTATTTCTCCTCCTGTATGTGATCAACTTTTACTAAATACTTCCACAGGTTGACTGTCTTACGTGCAAAAGACTGACACAGGGAAAGGCGCGAACCTCAAGAGCACTGGCCAACATATATGCTCTATTTGCTCGTATACAAAAAACCCTTGAACAGAAGCCTCTGTTAGAAACATCTCCTCAGTTTCACAGTTTAAACACAACTATCAACACAACCAGTCGAGCTTCTCAACTTCTATAATTTTCTGGAATATTCTGCATCACGTTTGCCATTCAACCATCACTCATGACGCATGATTTTGTCTATGTAACGGATAAAAGCTTTGTGTGTGTGTGTCTGTTCTTCATATATCTCAACAACCGTACATCCGATCTACATCAAACTTGGTGGATGTATTGCTGGAGACCCGAGGGAGTGCAGTGTCGAGTTTTAAATCACTTGGACGAGCGGTTGTGATTTTTGATCTCTTTTTGTGCTCCTTAGTGGGCCTTTAGCTGCCTGTTTTCGCTGCTTCACTGCACTCATCCTCTAAATGTATTTCTGTTTCTTTGTCACTCCTCGTCCAAACTGCATGGATGAATAAAACCACCACACTGCTGTTTTCTTTGCTGGAAGGAAAGACAAAAAAAATCACACGAACACTGGCTAATTCCTGGAACTGCACAGACAGTTTCCTAGCATAAAAGTATCTTTGTGCTCACCCACAGAAAGACTGAATCAATGCATCAAAAATTCCCAATTCAGGGACGACACACCTGCAGGAAGTTATTTCTTCTTTTTTTTGGTAACGTTGTGAGCAAAAAACTCCACGAGCTGAAACGAGCGCCGCAAAAATAGACCGACGTCTTCGGGAAAACTAGTTTTAATCTCAGTTTGGCTTCAGGGAAAACAGTCGGGAAACAGCTGCAGCACTGAAAGCACATCAAGCGCCAGAACAAAGTCCCAGTTGTCTGATTAAAAGGTGGTTTAACAAGGCTTTTATGTAAAGTAGACCCAATTTAGCAGACACATGTCCTCCTCTACAAACGAGACAAACAACTTTCTAAAAATGTGTGGCCAAAAAAAGGAGCACACACATTTTTTCCGCTCAAAATGTCACATCTAAATGCAGAACAGCAGAGGACGAGTCAAAATATCTCAAAGCGAGATAGTTCAGATTCAGCCGGCTCCTCTGTTGCTTTAATGTTCTCAGAAACATGAATCTGTTTACCGGCGTCATGTCGGAGGAGTCGGGAGTATTTCCAAATCTTGTTGCAGTCTGGGAGCGCCGATGTGTGATTTTTGCCAGAAGCATGTTCAGAGGAAAACATGCTGCATGAATGCACCCGAGTTTGGAAATTATCTCCACTGAGAGTCGAGTGACGGGAACTAAATGTCATTATAAACCGAAAAACCCTGCCGAGATCTGTGGCACAGCAGAGTCGCTGGAACACTGAGGGTTTGCAGGGTTGCAAATGACCAAGTGCATGCATGTTGCGGAGGAAATATAAGAAGTGTAAAAGCACAAGAGAAACACTGAATGAAATATTGAGAACAGGGTTGCAGGAGGAAGAGAAAACAAAGGGAAGCAAAGAAGAAGTTACTGTTAATCTAAAGGCGTTTCACTAACCTGGGAAGATTCTTTAGATGTGTCAGAGGTCAGAGTGTTAAAGAGAGACAGAGTGAGGACAGAGTAGACGGAGCAGAAAGGCCACGAGAGACGACAAACCGGCAGGTAATGGAGGTGAGGAAGGTGTGATTAAAGACTGGAATAGAGCTGAGGGGGAGGTAAAGAGCAGAGCTGCAAAGTTTATCAGGATCTTTGGCTTGTCTGTCAAGGTGCACGGGTGATATATTAAACAATGAAAAGCCCACACATGGTCGCATTCCCACCCAGCTTCTTCGGGATGAAACGGAGCTAAAACAACCGCTTGCACAACAGAGTAGTCAGATGACAAAAAAGTTCTGATAGTTGATCAGCTGTTTATACCATCTTTAGCCATCCATGCTAGTGGATTAGCGCTAAAGACAGCAGCACTAGTCAGTCGGCTTGTCTGGTCAACCACTTTGGTCCAGATTGAAATGGATGATTTGCCATTCATGGTCTCCAGAGGAGGCTTCACGGCTGCTTGGATGTTAGCGCCGTCGCCTCGCAGCTAGAAGATCCCCTGTTTGAGACCCGGCCTTGGATCCTTCTGTGTGGAGTTTGCATGTTCTCCCTGTGCAGCGTGGGTTTTAACCGGGTTCTCCGGCTTCCTCCCACAGTCCAAAAACATGCTGAGGTTAATTGATGATTCTAAATTGTTTGCAGGTGTGAATGAGAGCGAGCTTGGTGGTCTGTCTACCTGTCTAGGGTGTCCTCTGCCTTTGCCTGAGTGGGCTGGGATAGACTCCAGCTCCCCACAACCGAGATTAAGCGGTGAACAGATAATGGATGGATGGATGGATGGATGGACGGACGGACGGACGGATGGATGGCCTCCAGAGGATGAACTTTGTTGACTTTTCTCCAACTTCTCTGCCACTATGAGGTGGACAGTTTTGTTTTGTGAGTGACGTTCTCAATGAAAATTGGAAGGTTCTCACAAATGCAACCAGTATTTCGGTGTCTGGCGCTTTATTTACACCTGCAAGACTAAAGACGTCCTCATAGGCCTCAACAGTTTTTTGTGTTTAGTGCTAATTTGCAAACGTTAGCATGCTAGAGAGCTTAACTAAGATCTAGGATATCTGTGCTAAACATTAGCATGCTAATGTTAGCATTTACGTCGAAGCCCTACTGTGCCTTGTTACAGTGTCACAGAGGTGCTAGCATCACTAGCAGTGATTTTCTTCATGTTATTCTTTGTCTCACAAATTGGAAGCCAAATACG
Source organism: Dascyllus trimaculatus (assembly GCA_024666655.1). NCBI lineage: Eukaryota > Metazoa > Chordata > Actinopteri > Pomacentridae > Dascyllus > Dascyllus trimaculatus. Next base: position 32,558,111 of record CM045452.1, read on the forward strand.
TCTGGTTTTAAATGCATTGACTAGGCCATACTAATCATTTAGAAATCTAATAAGCATCACATCAGTTCTGGGAAGTGTAAAGAATATTTTTGACCTTTTCTTGTCAAAACAAACAAATGTTACCTAAAGATTTCTATAAGGGTTGTTATGAAGGTCTGTAAGGTGGGTTTGATGGTCTCCATTCTGGCAGTAACTGACTCCTCCTAACTTTAAGAAATGGGCAAAGAGGTAACATATGAGTGAAGGGCAAAGTGGTCGCACCTGTAATTATGCATAACTTTACACTGCATTTGCACCGGGCAGCAAACGTGTATTTCTGCTGTAAAGTTGGACATTTTAACATGGAGGTCTATGGAGATTGACTCACTTTTGAAACCAGCCTCTAGTGGGCATGTGAGGAACTGCAGCTGGTGGCGGTTCAGCGTTTGGCCGCCCAACATGAAGGCTCATGGTTTGAAATGACGTTCAGCTACGTCCTGTCTGCTTCCTTATCAGGTTGAAACTGAGCACACTGCTGCAGCTTTTGTTCTCTTTTTATTTCACCTTTTTTTGTGCAATATCCTGTTTTTCCACTTGTGCTCCGCCACGTTTTCAGATTCCTCAAACGGATCGATAAAACCTCGTCTTGCTTTAAAAGGGTACATTGTGGTTTGTTCTGGGTCGCCCATTACAGGGATGAGTCAACGCTTTGAAAAGCAAACAACCTCCAGTGACTCGCATTAATCCTCCACAACTCATATTTTTTAGCTTTTTCTGGGACTGAGCTGACGTCCTGAATAGATTCACCTCTTCTGCTCCCACAGCGGCTCCTGTAAAATCTGGACCTTTGAAGATATACGACCCCCCCGTCCTTGTTTTTGTCGCCGTCCTGACCGCGGTTATTGTACAGACCTTGAATCAGGTTCGAGGGATTAAATTAAGGTTCATTCTCAGACAAACGTTCATCATCCTCGGTGTAATCATCATTATCTGCTTCCCAACCTGCCCTGAGCAACAATGAGGGACTCTCATCCATATTCAGACGGTGTCATCAACACAACACTAATGCTCCATTATCTTGCTCACCGTTATAATGCATGCAGTGAAAGTGGAGGCAGAGTGATGGCTAAAGGCCGGCGGCGCGAGCAATGATGAAAGTGAAAATGTGCGAGTAAAAACGGGAACGAGAGAGAAGATGAAAGGTAAAAATATCCACAGCATGCTGCCGAAAAAATACGATTCAATAAAGGGAACAAAGAGAAATCCTCTGTCTGCTGGCGTGAACGCTGCCATTGCTCAAACTGCACAATTAGCTCTTGTTAATCGTGCATTAAGGCTCATTAGTTGTGAAAATATAATTTGTTCCAGTTGCTAAAAGTAGCCTCTAAAACATACACGAATGAGTTCATGCTCAACAAGGAAACAGCTACTTGTGGACAGTAGCTGACATGATAATTAGAGGTTTAAACCTGCCAGCGAGGCGTTACGAAAACATGCAAAACTGCATCAGAACACGTCTAAATTCACACCAAAACTCAGCAAAGCCAAATGCTAAATGCAAAACGTGTGTGCGTTGAGGAGCTGCCCTGTTCGTATTTAACCTGCATCCTTTAAGCTGCACCTCACAGGATCTAATGGTGCACAAACAAGGGAGCAAATCAATCTCCATTTACGTCCAAACAGCTGCGAGGTCAAGCATCGACTGTGTTGGTCACTGACTCACTGGATCTAATGTAGGTTGTTACCCAGAGTCAGGATTCGGTGTGTGTTTACTATTTACTCCTTTAACTGCCTTCCTTTTTTAAAAAAAACTTTCCTTTGAGCATGTGTTGGAAATTATGCGAATGTCTAGAAATGTGTAGACACATCTGAGCTCCGTTTTTAGGGAACGCACTGAAATTTCAACGCGGTGACAATGAAGTTATATTGAATCTCATGTTTCCCAATGAGCTCTAAATGCCGCTGCCTTGTTTTTCCTGTTCCTTTCTCGCTTTTATGCACCAGCTGGCGGAATTACTATCATGCTGATTTTACAGTTTGTTCACTTTTTTTTTTCTCGGCTGAGTGAGTGCATTTGTGGTCGCATGCAAATCAGCACAATCTGAGGGTGGATTTATACACCGATTAGATCAGGCATAATGTCGTGACCACCTGTCTGATATTCTGTTGGTCCCCTAATGTGGTCCAAAATGCTCTGAACCATTGGGCATGGACCAGAGGACCTCTCAGGGTGTCCTATGGGGTCTGGAACCACTGGATCCTTTGGCTACTCCGTCTTGTCCAGTGGGGCCTCTGTCAATCCAACTGGTTCCACTGCATCCTGTTGATGCTTGATCAGAATGGGCTGTAGGAAGTCTGGAGGTCACATCAACATGTTGGACCGTTGTCATGTTCCTCAACATGTTCCTGATTGGTTGGTGTTGTTTCCATGTGGTGGGGTGCATTTTCATCCAGTGACATTTGGGATTTCCATCAGCATGAGGGAGTGTGTTTGTTGTGGGACGATGTTTATTTGGGTGTCTAAGTCTGATCAAGGTTTTCCATCAGAACACCACATAGTACCAATATGATCCATGTTATTAACTTCACTTGTCAGTGGTCATGATGTTGGGGCTGATTGGTGTATGTTTTTTTAATAATCAAAGAGACTGATAAGCAATATTTGAAACCGATACATAATTTTTAAATCAGTAAATTCCCAGGTATAGGCTCTAGCCTCCCCGCAATCCTACAGAGGATTAAGCAGTGTATAGATAATGGTTGGTTGGTTGGTTGGTTGGATGGATGGGTGGGTGGGTGGATGGTTGGTTGGTTGGTTGGTTGGTTGGAAGGATGGATGGATGGATGGATGGTTGGTTGGTTGGTTGGATGGATGGATGGATGGTTGGTTGGTTGGTTGGTTGGTTGGTTGGTTGGTTGGTTGGTTGGTTGGTTGGTTGGATAGATGGATGGATGGATGGATGGATGGATGGATGGATGGATGGATGGATGGATGGATGGATGGATGGATGGATGGATGGATGGATGGTTTCCCAGGTAATGGCCTCAATATCAGCACAGTTGGTGGAGGCACACTAAAGCCCTGCTCACATTGGGTTAGTTTTACCCCACATCTGTATTTCATGCAGCACATTTGGGATAAGCAAAGCCTGTGTTTCCTTGAGTTTTCTGATATTATCCTCAGACATGACATCATGTTGAGCCTGCAGAAACACAGCGATACGCTCCTTAACGCATGCTGCCATGGATCCGGTGGATTTGAGCTTTCTGTGAACAGATCTCTGTGCTTGTGGAGTTGGAGGTCTCTCCAATTTGCAGGAAAAAGGCAGAAGAGAGGTGCGGAGGGCAGAAAAACATCGCTCAACCTTGTTAAAAAATAAAAATGGGAACATGGGAGTTAATTTATGGGGAGATTTTTACCTTATAAATCAGGAAAATGGCAGATTTGCACAAGTTTAAGATCTCAGACAACCTCCACAGTTATTACAAATTACTAGAGGTCCCCATGCAATACTAACCCCCTGCTAATATGGCTTTAGTGAATAAAACATGAAGCACAAAAGCCATGTCAGCTCCATGTCCACTGAAGTTTAAAAAATCCACAGATCTGTGTTTGGAACTATTAATACACATGACACATAAAACACATTTCCATGCTGTCTGACATAGTTTGAGCTCTGACAGGCACTTCTTCTTTTGTCGCACAGAAACGGTTTAAAGGCGCCCGACTGGAAAATAAGCAACGGCAGCTGTTCATCCTGACAAAACAAATTCTAATGTGGCTGATGGGGGAACAAAGCATGCATTTTTGTTTTGCTGACTTGCTCAACACTCAGTTAAAGTTGAAAATTTGTGCTTATGTTTGGTGCAAACGTAGGTGCAGTGTGAGTTCGGGATGTCCTGAACCAGTCCTCGTTCGATTAAAACCGTTTTTATGTGACACAAAGCCTGAATTTTCATAATAAATGCAGCATTATCAACCAATAGGTGATCAATTTAGAGCACGAATAGAGCACACTGGACTTTTCCATGATGATATTGCTGTTTTAACCCATGGAGGTCATTAAGCGTCACAGAAGGCTTTGTCATGGTGCCCCTTTACTAGCTAAACCCCTGCTACAGCTACAGCTAATCTACAATAGCTGAGGTGTGTATTATGGAGGGAAAAAATATCAGACTGGGACTGAACATTGGCAGATACTGAATATTAAACGACTTGGATTGGATCACATCCCTAGTTTAAATTACCATTTCTAGGTCGAGTAACACCTTTTTATCTCATTTGTGCAGCCTGCACATGAACAGACATTCCAGTTTTATTTGGGTTAATGTGCTTTGTAGCCAGATGAGCAGCTAAAGAGGCTAAAGAGGCAACCCCGGTGAGCTTTGGAGATTAGAAAAATTTGTAATTATGTTTTTTTTTTTCCACACTAGAACCAAAACTGCAGCTTCCTGATTATTACCCTCCGGCCCTCCGCTCTCATTCTGCTCTTCTTTCCTGTTAATGTCCTTTATTGCTATTTATTACCAAGTACAAGCTCCTTCCCTGAAGAGAGCTCTACTCCATTAAGGCTGTTTAGTGGCCACCAGCTGAAGAGAGCTGGTGCGAATGTGTCTCCCTGTATTCACTCAGTCAACTATAAACAGCTTTAAATAAATAAATATGCTCAGATCCAGCAGCTCCAGATAACCTCGCCTGTTTTAAAGGCTGTTATAACTTCAGAACCATCTTAAAGTTTCTCTCCTTTCATGGTCAGAACTTTATCTTCTGTTGATTAAAGCCGGCTTTCAGATAAAATCATATTTCCATCTGCGGATGCCTTTGTGCGGCTCTTGTCATAAGCGTGTTGTTTACAAGGTCAAACACAGGCTGTGATCGCCACAAAAACAAATTCGCACCTCGTTCAGAATCGTAGATCTGCTCCAACAACCCACATCAGCCTGGATGGACTCCAATCACGTGGAATCCAACAGCTTCAGGTCTGTTTAATGTGACCAAGGTGTGATTTCAGTGTCTTTACCTGCACACTAGTCCCTATTATGGCCTGTGCTGGTTTTAATCATGTGTATAATATGGAACCTGCTTATTAAAATCCCTCTATGATGCCAGTATGATCCATGTTTCTGCCTGTTCCAGCATCATATTGGTACCAAGTTAAATGCATTATCAGCGTCACATTATTACTGATCAATATCTTGACAATCATCCAGTATCTCACCAATAAATTAAGAAATCTGTGTATTCCTGCATATCTCAAAGTTGCACATCCAAACTTTGAGACATCCAAGGCTGTGCAATGTTAAGTAGATCTACTCAAAGTACCCTGCCATGAAAGAAAGTAATTGCCCCCCTGAACCTGATACCTGGTTGGTCCCTTGGCAGCAACAGTTAAATGTTGGTTCCAGCTTGTGATCAGTCTTTTCCATCACCATGGAGGAATGTTGGTCCACTCTTCTCTGTAGAATAGTTTGAATTCAGTCACATTAGATGGTTTTATATCATGAACTGTCCGTTTAAGGTCTTGAACCAGCATCTCAGTTGGATTCAAGTCCAGGCTTTCTGAGCCCCTCAGAGGTGGACTTGCTTGTGGTCTTTGGGTCTTTGTCTTGCTGCATGAACCATTAGTGTTGAGCTTCAGGTCTTGAACTGATGGTGGAGATTCTCCAGGAGGATTTTCTGATAGAGAGCAGAATTCATGGCTCCATCAGTGATGACAAGTGGTCCAGGTCCTCCAACCATCACACTACCACCACCATGTTCCACTGTTGGTAGGTGTTCTTCTGGTGGAATGCAGTATCAGCTTTACTCCAGATGTAACGGACCCATGTCTTCTAAAAGTTCCACCTTTGACTCATCAGTCCACAGGATGTTATCCAGAAGTCTTTAGAACGTGGCATCATGTGCTGCTTTTTGAGACCCTTTAGCTGCTTCACAACACCAGACAGGTTCTATTTAGTGATGTTTAGGTTCAACAAGCCTGGCAGTGATCAGATGTGGGTGTGGATGGAGAGACTGAACCCAACTGAGAAATGAATTTGGTCATTTGGTAGATTGGTAGCTAAGGGGGCAATTACTTTTTCCATATAGAGCAAGATGGACTGGACTGCATTTTTCCTTCAATAAATAAAATCATTATTCAAAAACTGCCTTTTTGAGTCTTCTTGGGTTATCTTTGTCTTACATTAAAAATTAGATTTTTGTAGTGGGGACAAATACTTTTTCACGTCACTGTAGATCAGATGAACAGGGGCCATTTCTGGGGAACTGGGGAGTCAAAGTTCCTCCAGGGTCACGGTGCTGATGAGATTATTAATTAAAGTACCAGAAATGTGGCAGTAGGAACCGACACCACTGAAATCCCACCGTTCTCAACACCAGTTACAGTGAACCAATGCAATGAACCCTTATTTGAAAAATATATGTAGCATGGAGCCCTTAAGAAATGAAGACATTATTGTTACTTTGCCTGAAAAAACAGTAAAATCTTGTTTTTTATTGCCTGAACGCTCTTGTGTTGTGCCAAAAAGATGATGAGTATGTGTTCAATTTGGTAGATGTAGCGTTAGTAGCAAGAATGCAGGTGGTCGGTAGAGTACAAAGGGAGGATGGAGCAGCCGGTCCAGCTCTGTGATTGAATCTGAAGGCCTCGGGGAAGGAAGCTATTACACAGTGTGGCCCAAATGCTTCAGCAGCTTTTGCCAGACAGCAGAGTGAGGAATTTGTGTGAGGAGAGCGGGGGGTCATCCGCAGTGTTGGTGGCTTTGGGGGCGAAGTATCTGGCGGAAAAGCCTGTGATGATGGTCTCAGCTGGCCTTATTATCTGCAGCAGAGTCTTGAGACCCACTTTTCCCCGAACCAGGCAGTGATAGTCCCTCCGCTGAAGGTGTTCAGGGCTGCAGGGTGGGAGACGTACAGGCTCTGCTGGGTTTTCTTGGCTATAAAGCTGGTGTTCAGGTGGTTAACGAGGTTCTTTGGCAGGGGTTTTGTGCTCCTGATTCACCTCGATGCTCAGCAGAGAGCAGTTCTCCTGCAGTCTGCAGCCATTTCTTTTGATTTGTCCCAATTTTGAGCCTCAAAACCTGAATAAGGATGTTTGCATGGAACATAATTGTTCTTACACGGCAGCACATTAGTTGTGGGGTCACAAATAAGGCAGCAGCCAGTTGTTCCACTTAATTAATGACAGTAGGAGTATGGTAAATCTCTGAAAGGCATGTTCACACTCCTGATTTAGCTCTAAAACTGTGCAGTCATAACGATTACGAGCACAAAGCAAGCCGAGGTTTGATTTTATGAGCCGTGACAGGAGACGTTTGAGACAATGATAGCCGCCGCCGCTGCCTTGTTTATTGTGCATCTGTCAGTTGGAGTAAAGCTGAACTTTAACACCCGCTGCTGCATCAGCACACAGTGATTTAGCCGCTAATGGGCCGCATTGTACAACCAGTAACAACCGCAGAGCAAATAACAGCTGACACCACATTAAGGAATAGGAGGAAACGTTCATGTCGAGCATTTCACAGCAAAAGCCTCTGCGGCCGTCTGCCAATGCGCCCGTCGGGACAAAAAGCAACCGGGGCAAATCAAATGAAACAGGACATGCTAATGTAATTCTATTTGGTGCTCGATATCACTCCATTACCCAGCTGATAGCGGTGAACGCTGGAGAGAAGGGAGGCACTGAGGTCGCCTGCTGATGTGACAGGAAGCCGTGCACCGGTGCAATAAAATAAAGTTGAGTATTATGTACAGCATTCACATTTTGAACAATTTACTGAAAGTCTCATGTCTTCAGAATAGCAGCTGCAAACCGCCTCCGTAAAGATCGTAGCTCAACGAAGGCAACAAAACCGCATCATCAGCAGAAAAAAGAGACTAAACCAAAGTTTGAGAACAAATGCCAACACCCGCCGACCCACTGCTTTCTTATTTTTACCCAGTAATACAAACCTGAAGCTAAATCACACCAGTGACACACCCCAGACTCCTGCTCTTTGTCTTCTGGACTCTAGTCTAGTCCTCATATGCGAGGTCACGGCCTCGCTGCCAAACCCTGTTAACTTTTTTCTGAACGGATGCTGAGATGTTGAGGCAGCGCTGGTGAGAGTGAGAAGGTCAGACGGGGAGGGCCACGTAATGGTTCACTGTGTTTCTGTCGCAGCGATGCCGAGGAGGAAAATCAGAGCCTGGAGCGAGATGGGCTGTCAGGGAAGACCGTGTTCAGAAATACAGAAGCTGCTTCCTCAGCTCTGCCGCTGTGCAGGTCTGCTTCACTTTCATGCCGCATTTTTGAAGACAAACTGTTCCTTTTCTTCTGTGTAGGACAACAAAACAATGTAGGAGATGTATTCTGGTGCATGCATTTTGCTGTTTATTTAAATATCTCATTGCAGTCTTATGGAGTTTCTATTTGTGCTGCAGTCAATTACCGTGATCGCTGTTCATCTCCTGCAGACTACAAGCTCGTCTGTAATGTAAACAGTTAATTAAAACTGATGAGAATTAATTTCAAGATTGAATGCAATGTGTTTAACAGCCGTCTGTCTAAACAGAATAAACCTAACGAGAAAGCTCTAATTGAAGCGACGACTCCTGCAGTCTGCATTCAAACAGCTTCTTTTTTAAAGAACAAATCCATCCATCCATCATCTATACACCCCTTAATCCTCTGTAGGGTCGCGGGGGGGGTGGAGCCTAGTCAGGGCGAAGGGAGGGGACACCCTGGACAGGTCGCCAGTCTATCACAGGGCTACACATAGAGACAGACAACCAAGCACACTCTCATTCAAACCTACGGACAATTTAGAAACATCAGTTAACCTCAGCATGTTTTTGGACTGTGGGAGGAAGCTGGAGGACCCGGTGAAAACCCACGCTGCACAGGGAGAACATGCAAACTCCACACAGAAGGATCCCAGGCGTCCTAACCGGGACGCGAACCGGGGATCTTCTAGCTGTGAGGCGACGCTGCTAACCACCGAGCCACCGTGCAGCCCAGGTCAAATCCCACAGTAATATATTCAACAAATTCAACAGCTTTCGGCAACATCACCTGTTTTGTGTCAGAAACCAGTGTCTTGTCATTCGAGATCCCAGCCGCTACAAGTGGCAATTAGGGGGTAATGCTAAATGCTAACCTGCAGTAACACTTATGTAAAATGCTTCGCGTCAACATCCCATAAGCTGAAAATCCATTTTGTTGTGTTTTGGACGTCTCAAAAACTTAAAATAAAAGCTGTAAAACTGCGAAGATGCTTATTACTGCCATTCCTCTAGCGCCCCCTCAGTTTCTGTTGTTGGCTGCAAGAGTGATCACAAGAGTCTTCATGCACTCCCAGCATCTAAGAAACTGAACACCCAGTATACCACTTTTATTATTGCTAATGGCAATATCCCCACAAACACAGGGAAATCCTTAGTGTTTTTCACACTGTGAGGCTAATGTGGCTAACATTACCCTTTAGTTAAACAGTACTTTAGCATTTAGCATTATCCCCTGATTGGCATTTGTAGCGGCTGGGTTCTCGAATAACAAGATATTGGGTTTGCAGCGCCACTGAAAGCCAGCCCCAAACATGGCAAGGTTACATAAAATATGACACAAAACAGGTGAATTAACTGTTTAACTAAATGCTAACCTGAAGGAACATTTATCTAGAATGCTAAGCTAGTACAAAAGAGCATCAGAGTCACACAATCAGAAAACTGGTTTAGTATTTATTTACCAGAAAGGTGCTAACGTTAGCCACCATAAGCTACTAGCCTGTTACAGACAGAGCTCTGACCTGTGGACAAACCATCAAAGCTAATGGTAATGTTAGCCACATTAGCCACACAGTGAGCTAACACTAAGGATTTTGCCATTGCCAATTATCAAAGTATTATACTGGGTGTTCAGTTTCTCAGATGCTGGGAGTGCATGAAGACTCTTGTGCTCACTCTTGCAGCCAACAACAGAAACTGAAGGGGGCGCTAGAGGAATGGCAGCATTACGCATCTTCACATTCTTTTTTGGGAGATATAAAACACAATAAAATGGATTTTCAACATATGGGATGTTTAAAATATTGCGTACTTTACGAACTAACACGAGAAACTGGAGTCACATGCTCGATATCGTTTATCTTTTCCACCTCAACGAAACATTTTGCGAATATTGCAGGATTTTTTTTCACATTTTCGCTCATTTTTTTATATGCAAATTGAAAATGTGTACGGAAGCAAGTGCATGGAAAGCACACATTGCCTCTGTTTTGACTCTTGAGCCTTCATTTTCGGTGCCAACATAAAGTTTTCTCCAAGTGCTCATCTCTCCAGTTTTACCTGAGCCTCAAACCAAAAACATTAGCATTTGCTTCGTTCAGCTGCTGATCTTATAGTTCTTATTTGAAAAGTGGGCAGTCCAGTCGTAAACAGTTCGTCCTCTCCCGATTAGAAATGGATTTGTTTCTGTCCTCAGCGAGTAACCAAGCAGCAGGAAGCAAGGTGGGTTTAAAGAAACTTAAAATGGCAGTCAGACTTCTTTTTCTTGCGGGAAGCTGTTTCCAGAAATGAAAAGGCTGCAGAAACCTGTTAGAAGCCCTGATAAAAGCATTAAATCTGTCAGCCTGCAGCTCAAGTCAAAGGATGTCCACATATCTAAAGTCTAATTCTTTAGAAATGCCTAAAAATGTCACATTATGTCTTGGTTTTTGGAAACTCCAGGCCTCAATCAACTAGAAAGTTTGTCATGTTAGAATTCATTAAACTGAATCATGACGTTGATGTTTTTCTATGTTCGACCGCTATGTCTTGGGTTTCTCCCTCGTTTTTGCATCTCATTCCCTCTTCCTGCTCTCCTCTCGAGCGCAGAAAGCTCTCCATCCGGGGCAGGAAACACAAATGAACGTCGCCGTTTAGTGTCGCCAGATTTCACACTGTCAGGCCGCCAGCTCTTGTTTGTGCAGGTTTTCCCCTGTAATCATCCTCCCTCTGAGCTTCTAATGAAAGCCCCAGCAGGGCTCCGGGCTTCCCCTGGTAAAGAGCTTTCTGCCGGGAGGCTGAGGCGACGCCGCTAGAGTCTACGGCAAATTGAGAGAGAGTCATCAGACTGCAGGGTAAGTAATCCGGGCTTTAACGCCGCTGAAGCGTCAGCACCTTCGGCCAAAGCTCCTCAGATCTCGACTCAAAGCTCTGCTGGGTCACAGCTGTGCAGGGTGTTCTCGCTTTAAACGCTGTCAAGTTGTTGCACACCATCGGTGCGAGACGTTCGCCGCACTTCCAGGAGTCCTTTTCTCCTGACGAGATGTTTTTTTACCGTTCTTTTTTTCTCATCTGCCTCCACTCTGAGAGTCTTACAGCTCCTTCTCGTCTTTTGACAGCAGCAGCGTCTCTTTGAATGGTTTTTTTTTTGCACTCGGCATGCGTGGGTGGAGAGAGTAACAGCGGCGCTTATCCTGATGGGAGTGAGGGCGTTTTGTTCGGTTGAGAAAAGGGCTCGTCTCAACACGTCTCCTGGATGGATTTGCACTCCGGTCCATGGAGGCCAACATCAACGGACAACTTGTGTTTCTGCCGCTTCTGCAGCAGATTTCTCCTTGACCAACGCTGCACGACGACGAATCTAGAACTCCCTGCACAAGATCCACATATTACAAATGGCTAACGATTTGCAGTGAATGTCTCCTATATTAGAAATGCACCAACAATTACAAAACCAGACAAAGGAAATTACCAAAAAATGGATTGTTTGAAGACTTGTTTTAGTGAAAATAAAGTTCTTTACTTTCTTTAATGTCCAAATGGTGTTTTTTTATACGAGGCAAGACACACTCTGTTTCTCCTACAAAGTGAGGTCTGAAAATGCAAATTATGTTTATATTATTAACACTAGAAAAGCCCTCAGAGAGTTCATACCTTCACCAAGGAGCTTCAGTCCACCCCCAACACAATCTCCCAGTTCACATATTTTCTATGGAACGTTGCAGATACAAATGTAATTACATACAGTTCAAATGTCCTACCAACAATGCGGCCTTCACCTCATCCGACCTAATGAACAGGCGCGGCCTCTAGCGCGGCAGCTCCTAACAGCCTCCAAGCTTCTTAGACAACCGGAGATAAGAATGCCGGCCCAACCGTGCGTATGTCGCTCAGGAAGGAAAGAGAACTCCGTCATTGTCGCTGTTTGTTGCGTGGAGACCCAAAATGTCATGTGGTCAGAGGGGGTTACCCCAAAAACAAGAGTGCCCTCTGGTGGCTTTTAGAGTAAACCGCATTTAATTGTCCACCCGGTTACACTTACATTAAAAATGTTCCTAGATCCAGACGGTGATCCGGATCAGTCCCAAAATTTCATCATTTCTTCCTTGTCCCATTTCACACATTTCCTGAAAATTTAATCCACATCCATCTATGAGTTTTTGAGTTATTTTGCACACAAACAAACAAACAAACAAACCAACACCGGCCATCACATAACCTCCTTGGCGGAGGTAAAAATGTGTCTCTCAAATGGAGAGCCATTTTGAAACTCCAGAACTCCATTGGATTAGGCTATCTAGCAATGTTTTCACTCTTTCAGGGCTGCTCAATGAGTATCTAAACATCAACAAAGTTTAATTTCATATTAAAAGTACTCCACGTGTTTAGTTTTGTATTTTTGTGACATGCAGCTACATGTGGTTCAGAATCTAGCACTAGTTGACGTCTGCAATATCAACTTTTTTTATTAAAATGAGCTTAAAGATGGGACTTGACATGACTCTTCCATTTTATCTTCCATTTTATTTTTATAGTTCAACTCATCAGTTATCAGAGACTATTTGACCGACTTGTCCGATATTATAGATTCAGAATCAATGGGGGCTGCACAGTGGCTCGGTGGTTATCAGCTTCGCCTCACAGCTAGAAGATCCTCGGTTCGCGTCCCGGTTAGGACGCCTGGGATCTTTCTGTGTGGAGTTGCATGTTCTCAATGCATGTGTGGGTTCTCACCAGGTACTCCAGCTTCCTCCCACAGTCCAAAAACATTCTGAGGTTAATTGATGATTCTGAATTGTCTGTCTCTATGTGTAGCCCTGTGATAGACTGGTGACCTGTCCAGGGTACACAAGGTATATATCTCCACTGAGTACTTTTACTTTAAATGCTGTAGGATATTTTCCAAATTATACATATGTTTTACTCAAGCAATATTTTCAACGTAGCACTTTCACATGTAGTGGAGTAGTTTACCTAATTTTGAAGATTAGCTAACATTAGCTAACATTAGCGAACCATATGTCAATGATCATACTGCATTTTAAAAAACTGAGTGAGGTGCATAGGGAAGGTTATTCATTGTGTCTGAGTCCTGTTTTTAATTTGTAAAGATTAGATAACATATTGGCTGCACATTAAAGATTGACATAGTTTTGTGGTAGTAACTTACGCCTGCATTCTTTCTACCTGCCAGCAGGGGGCGACTGCGAAAAAATCTGATTCTATAGATGTCAATGAAAAAATGAGCCTACTTCTGACTTCATCTGTTACTTCATTTAAAAAAAAATCCTCAAGAGTTTATGGTCTCAGTCATTGGGTCAAGTCTTTTCTGAATGCAGAATGATGTTCATTCAGTTAATTATAATCCGATTTAGGGTAAATTAGACGATAAAGCTGGTTATGCTTTAGGAAGCACGAAACATAACAGTCAGTGATGGAGGTTTCTTTTTTTAGCTGCTTGTCTCCTACAACAAGCGATA
>CM045452.1:32571911-32631911 GCA_024666655.1 Dascyllus trimaculatus
TATTCTCATTAATTCCTTGCCTCAACACACACCACTTAATTTTTGGAGGAGACCTCAATTTAGTAATTGATCCTTCTCTTGACAAATCAAATTCGATAAAGATGATTCCATCAAATATGGCCAGAGCACTTACTACACTTATGGACCAAATAGGCTGTGTGGATGTGTGGCGGTTCAACCACCCAACAACTAAAGAATTTTCATTTTACTCGCACGTACACCAGACTCACTCCCGGATTGACTATTATTTTGTAGATAAAATGCTGTTGCCTGCAGTGAAATCATGTGAGTACTCAACAATAATTATCTCAGATCATGCCCCTCTCCTACTAGACATACAGCTTATTCCTAAAAGTGTAAACCTGTCATCATGGTGTCTTAACACAGGGCTGTTATCCTCTGATACATTTTGCAAATTTGTTTCAGAAAAAATTTCTCTCTTTATTCAAACCAATAGGTCTGACTCTACCTCTCCTTCCCTTCTATGGGAAACTCTTAAAGCAGTAATACGTGGTGAGATTATTTCGTACTGTGCCAAGCTAAACAAACAGGGAAAGCAAAGACAACAAGAACTATTGGAAGCAATCCGACTAATTGATAACCAACTTTCAGTATCTCCTAATTCCTCTCTTCAAACAGAGAGACTAAAGCTCCAAACTGAATTTGACATTATTTCCACCAATAAAGCAGAGCTACTTCTAAGGCGCACAAAGAGCATGTATTATGAGCATGGTGACAGAGCCAGTCGGCTGTTGGCACTGACAATCAAACGACAAGCATCATCGCGGTTTATCACTCAAATCTGCAAAGACCCAAGTACCACAGTTAATGATCCTTTAGAGATAAATAAGGCTTTCAGCCAATATTATACTAACCTTTACAAGTCTGAAGCCCCGTCAGATAAAACTCAAATGAATACTTTTTTGGATAATTTAGACTTTCCAAAGCTTCAGAATATAACTAAAGAGAACCTTGACTCTCCACTTTGTTTAGACGAAGTAATAGCCAGTCTTAAATTAATGCAAAATGGCAAGGCGCCAGGTCCAGATGGCTTCCCAACCGATTTTTTAAAGAAATTTTCTGATCAACTTGCCCCCCTTATGTTGGATATGTTTAATGATTCATTGGAACGTGGGATCCTCCCGCCAACTTTAACTCAAGCCTCAATCTCACTTATCCCTAAACCCAACAAAAACCTGGAAGAATGCAGTAGCTGGAGGCCCATTAGCCTACTCAATTCTGATGTTAAATTGTTAGCTAAGGTTCTGGCAGGCCGTCTCGACCCCTACCTACCAAACATAATATCTTGTGATCAAACTGGCTTCATAAGGGGCAGACAGCTATCTTCAAATATCCGTCGGCTCCTAAATATTATCGTCTCTGAATCTTACACACAAGAGGCTGAAATGGTAGTATCAATGGATGCAGAAAAAGCTTTTGACCGGGTGGAGTGGGGATATTTATTCTCAGTTCTCAACAGATTCGGTTTTGGCCCTAAATATATATCATGGATCCAGCTGTTATATAATGCACCTATTGCCAGTGTGACTACCAACTCCACACGGTCGGACTATTTCCCGTTGGCACGCGGCTGCCGACAAGGCTGCCCTCTGTCACCTTTATTATTTGCTATTGCAATCGAACCTCTGTCCATGGCCATTAAAAGTTCTTCATTTATCACTGGTATCTGTAGAAATGGAATTGAGCATAGGGTCTCGCTTTATGCTGACGACCTTCTGCTCTATATATCAAATCCTACAGTTTGTATTAACCATATCCTTGAAATTCTACAAACATTTGGTTCTTTTTCAGGCTATAAGCTAAATTTTAATAAGAGTGAATGTTTTCCCATCAACAATGCTGCAAAACAGATCCCAAGCCAAATACTGCCCTTTCGATTAGCCCCATCCAGTTTTCGCTATCTAGGTATCAACATCTCACATGATCTCACCTCACTGTACAAAAATAACATCTTGAAAATGGTCAGAGAAGTAAAATCAGATCTCCAGCGCTGGAACGCTCTCCCCCTGTCCCTCCTGGGAAGAATCAACACAATAAAAATGAATCTGGTCCCGAGAATCTTATTCCTTTTTCAATGTTTGCCAATATTTCTCCCTAAATCCTTTTTTAAAAAACTTGATAGGAGCATTTCAACTTTTGTTTGGGCAGGTAAAACTCCAAGGGCAAAATATTCTATCTTACAAAGAGCTAAAAAAGACGGTGGCCTTGCTCTACCAAATTTTTTAACATATTATTGGGCGGCCAATATCCAAAAAATTCACATGTGGTACAATTCCCCTAAAACAGACTGGTGTCAGATGGAGGCTCGCTCATGTAGGTCTGTCTCTCTAGCAACTTTGATTTGTGCCCCGTTAAACTTGCATCCTCTTAACCATACCTCTAATCCAATTGTTTTATCCACATTAAAGATATGGAGACAGTTTAGACGCCACTTTAAAATCGCTTCTCCTTCTCCACTAATGCCCATCTGTGGCAACCATTTATTTCCACCCTCAGCTGTTGACCCAGCTTTCACTTTGTGGAAAGAGAGAGGCTTGGTTTCTTTTAAACAACTTTTTGTTGATAAAATCTTTATTTCTTTTGATACTCTTAAAGCAAAATTCGATCTTCCACAATCTCATTTATTTAGATATTTTCAGGCTCGCAGTTTTGCTCACCACAATTTCCCCCACTTTCCCCATGAACCACCTGACTCCCTCATGGATACCATCCTATCTTATCCTGCAGTCCGTGGAATCATCTCAGCAGTGGTCAAGATGACTACATCACTGTGTCCTCTAGCAGCAAGAAACATTTGGGAATCGGAACTTAATGTTACTTTCTCAGCAGACTGGTGGCAGAGGGCCCTGGAAAGAGTCAACACCACCTCTCCTTGCGCCAGTCTGACACTGATACAGTTCAAAGTCTTACACAGGACACATTTTTCTAAAGCCAGGCTTAACAAACTATTTAACACCGGTGATATGTGTGACAGATGTTCCCTCTCACCTGCTAATCATGTGCACATGTTTCTCTCCTGTCCAAAGCTGGGTCCGTATTGGTCCTTTTTTTACGATACATTATCTAAGGCTTTCAATAGGCCCGTGGTTCCCAGCCCTGCCATCTCTATTTTTGGTGTACCTGAAGATTTTGCTTGTTTTTCTGTCAGGGAGAGAAATGTTATTGCCTTTTCCTCTCTCGTGGCGCGCCGACGGATTTTACTTCACTGGAAAGATCCAAAACCTCCATCGTCTAATTCTTGGTTGAAAGATCTAATGTCCTTCATTCACTTAGAGAAAATTAAGTTCAATATTAGAGGTTGTTCAGAAAATTTTTATCGGACCTGGGGCCCCTTTCTGTCCTTAGTCAATTCTATGTCATCTTTGGTAGACTAACATATGGCAGTTACATAGAGCAGGATGTTATTAGGCTATACAGACTAACTTGGAACACACTGTAATTCTTTTTGATAGATAGATTTACAAACTATCAGTACAATTTATTTAATATAATTGTATCCTCTGTGGTTTTACTTTAATTTTCTGTCTGATATGTTTTTGTTATGTTTGGCTATGTTTTTTTTTTTTTTTTTCTTTTAAATTATTATTTTATTTATTTTTATTTGTCCTCTTCTCTTTCCCTTGAGATCTTTAATTTCCTTTATCTATATGTGCAGAGGTGTATATTGTTTGAGATATTGTTGTGTTGGGGGGGGAAAAAAACAAAAACATAATTGGGTTCTATGTCATTTAAGAAGAATCAATGTATGTATATGATGAAAACCCAATAAAAGAAAAAGGAAAAAAAAAAAAAAAAAAAAAAAAAAAAAAAAAAAAAAAAGAATGATGAGTTTTAAAGGTTGAAGAACATGTTTGCACAAATGTGTCACAGGAACAACTCCTTTTGAATTTTTAATGCCAAGATACAAGATGTAAACAAGTTGCTCATGCTTCAGTGGGGGTCTTAAGAGGACCTGAATGGTGTTTATTGAATCCTGAAGCATGGATTTTAGTTTGGTCTTCACGCGTTAACACTTGGTCTTTTACATCAGATTTAGGTTCAGGTAAAGGTTGCAGTTTGGCGTCTAGTTGTAATGGTTACTGGGTGTGTAGCAATAAACCGAACTGAACTGGTCGGTACAGGAACTTTTGGTTCGGTACAGAGGTGTGTCACGGTACGAAAATGTTAAGACTACTAAGAATGGCCAATGTACAGAATAGTTTTAATTGTGAACCTCGTAGTGCCCACAGTCATGGTGGACCTTCTCCGTCTCACAGTTGCACAGTATTGTGGAACTAAAAACAAGTAGGAATTTCCAGGGGAACACAGGATGTGACGGACCGTTTATTCTCCTTCTGTGATGTATGGCTAATGCTAACAGCAGTAAGCCGGTGCTGGAAGACGCTCCGCCGTGGTTAAAACCACCCGTCTGGGATCACTTGGGTTTCCTGGTAAAGTATGAAAAAGGAGTAAAACAAGTGGACCAGACCAAAGCCGTAAGGAGCTCCAAACATGGGAAAAGTATGGCGTTTATTATTTGTCATAACTCTGGTTTTACTTGGCCGATCAACATGATCCAAAAACTGGTAGATAGTTTGAAATCAGCACTTTCGATACAAGTTGAAACGGAGACTCAGCGAGGCTGTGTCTTGCTGCTACATCATCTTAAATCGGTCTTGTAATTTTGACACGCTGGCACATCCGTCGACTCCAGAGGGTTCCGTACCACAGCGAACCAAACCGAGCCATGACTTCCGTATCGAGGTGTGTGATTTTTGTGTACCATTACACCCCTAAAGGTTACTATAAAGGACTAACAAACATGTGTGTGTATTATTGAAACACAAACATTACATATCTATAAAGCATAGATGAAAGAAATCGAAATATGTAGCCGAAGCAGTAAAAAATTGCACTCAACCCACACAAAACACACACGTCTACGTATATAATTGGCCTCTGCGGTGATCTTAAGTCAGCTCATTCAAAGCTAAAGCAAGAAAGATCTAAAAAAGAAAAAAAAGGCCCCTGTGCACCGTCGGCTTGTGTTTGTGAACCTGAAACTCGTCTCTGATCTGCCGGTCAGTCATGAGCAGCAACGCCAGCAGAGGATCGGTAAATCAGATCTAACAACCTCAGCAGGGACTCATCACAGGGCTTCATCCCAGCACACTCAGACAGAGCAGCCATGTGTTTGTGGGTCATTTTATAAAGTTTATACTCATGTCTATATGTGGTTGTGGTCCTTTCTAAATCGACAGCCGTCCTTGACTTTGCCTGCTGCGCAACGTAAAACCCCTCAGAGTGTAATTTGAGGCTAAAAGATGCAAGAAATACAGATTAAAAGATTTTTTAGAGGAAACACATTTAGCATTGAGAATTTCAACAACTAATTAAAAATGCATGAACTGATAAGGCAGAAAACGATGGACGTGTCAGGAAATGCACAAAACATAGGTCTGCCGTAGTACCTGGTTGCACCAACAGGTGGAGCCTCTTACTGTTTAGCTGGCAATAGCGATGTTTAACGCTGCAAGCTCGACCCTGAAAATCCTCTCAGTCATACAAACACAGAAAATCACCTCCCCCATCCCACTCCTTTAATCAGGGTTTGAATATTAGCATTGCTCGCTAGATGCTAACTGTTAGGGCCACCATGACATAGACTTCTGGAGCGGCTCATGACTTCCGGCCAGCACTCATACAATGATGTAACCTCGATGTATTTTTTAAGCTTCTTAAATGGCCTGTTGTCGGTGTCTTTAATAGACTGCTAGACTACATGCAAAGTCTTTTTACAGACTTTTTGTCCTTTTTTTCCCCCCAGGTAGGGGCTTTACAGTTCCCTTGTGTTGCTATTATAATCACAATAAAGCTTATAATCCAGTTAAGAAACACAACATCGTCAGGTTTGTATTGTACCAGACAGGAGTTAATTATTCAGCTGAAATGTTGTACAATATGTAGTTTAAAGTACCCGGTGCTCAGTTTATCTGTTTCTGATCATATTTAATGTAAGTGAGGAGAGTTTGTGGCAAACAGTAAGTGTTAAAAATGATACAGCATACAACAAAAGAAAAACAGGACTGCACTGTGTAGAAGAACAACACTGCATTGTACATGTCGGAATATAAGAGCAGAGAAACTCCCCTGTAGTTATTTAATTCATTTATGTCATTCATTTTAATGACTAATTAGCTGGCTGGCTTCTGGTCTAAGAAAATTGCTCAGAATTGGCCTCCCTCTTCCAGACTGTTCAACACATAATAGGCAAACCTGCACAGTCAATACTTCAATTTGCTTTGCAGGAACAACTGTTTGCATCAGAAACCACTGGTGAAGCTTCACGGAGGGAATCCTTGTTTGTCCTTCTGCACCCTCGAGAAGTTTGCTTTGCCATGTTGACACACAGATGTGGAGACAAACTGAATCTGCATCAGTGTTGGAATAAGAAAAGCTAAAAACTCCCAAACCCCCGGACCGGCTGCCCTCCTCCTCCTCCTCCTCCTCCGACAAGCTTTGTTCTTTTAATGGCCTCCACGTACCTGAAGATGCAGACTTTGAAGCTCACTTTGATGCCGCTAACAGCGCTAAAACAACAGAAGAAATCTCCATTACCTCCCACGTTTCTGGCTTATCAGGATCCCATCAGATGGCCAGAACTGACCCCGAAACTCAGCAAACCATCGCATCACAGAGAAACGCTACAGCACTCCGGCTCGTAGCAGAATACAGCAGACTTTTGCATAATGCATTGTGATGCTCCGGGAGCCCAGAAACCAGGTCAGCGGCAGGTTGTTCAGGAAGCCAACACGTGGAATTCGCTGCAGGAAGTTTGAGTAGAAACACACATATTCAAACATATTCTAAGGATCTGACGCAACCGGTGCCGTTTGTCAATAAAGCTGCAGTGTTGCTGCCTTTAAACCCTTTTTCTTTCTCTCAAGAGGAGTCTTTCTTGGGATTTAATTTAAATTCACACCTCTTTATTCCCCAAAGAACACTCTCCTGAAGCACTTTAAAGCCGTGACAGCCTGCTTTTATCTCCTCCCTCGTAGAAACGTGCTTTATATCCATCAGGAGCCCGACAGCCCAACAGAACGGTTAGTTTTCCAGTCAGGTCGACTGACAGACTGTTGACTGTGCAGAGGGCAGCAGTCATTAATCACAGGGGAGAACGGAAATCATGCTCGGTAAGAAGATGACACTTTTGAGTCACGCTCCTGCGGTATTTAGAAACCGGCTTCCCCAAAGCAGTAAGAGGAATTAAAGAGAGATATTCAAAAGGCAAAGAGTAAAGAGGTGGCATAAAAGAGCCAGACTTAAAAAGAGAGTTAAAGTAGAGCAGAATTCCTGATATGTGGCGGTATTTGGGATTAACGAAGGATGAAAAGGTGGCGGCGGAGCTCCGGGGGGGAAGAGGAGAGAAAAACCCACAAACACACATGATGTTTGCTTCACTGCAGGCAGCGAAAGGGGCTAAAGCAATGCGTGTTGTATCTGCTGCTAACTCGGGAATGAACACACACAAACAGACGTGTAGCAACTCATCTGCTCGCTGCCTCTGATTAGTCTAAAAACAAACACGGCAGTCACACACTTGTTGCCAAGCAACAGCAACGCTCGCTTGATCGGTCGGCTCTGAAACGCAGAGGAAGTCAAGAGACAGACAGGAAAGCAGCCGGGGGGTGACTGGTGGGAGGAGAAGGGAGGATCTGAAATGAGAGGAAAAGAAGGGGGGAGGATGCCAGAGAAGAAGAGGAAAGACTGGATGGATGCGAAACAGGACGACTCGTGTCAACCGTCTGACCATCTGCAGGTCGCCACGGACGTCAGGAGGCATCGTCTGAGCAGAAGTTGGGTGAAAGTGCAACCAAACGAATGCTGGACTCCTAAAGAGGTTAAAGTCTCAAGGTCTAGAAGTCCTCAATGTGTAAGAAACCAACTGGAGTTAATGGAAACGGATAGCATACAAAGCTACGTCAGGAAACACTGCTGTTTGGCAAAAATAAAATTCCCATCCAGCATTAACTGATAAACTCCTGTCTGAGCCAAGATAATGCAAAATCAAACATGCTCATCCAACATGCTAACTATCTAATCAGCATTTTACATCTTGCTACACAAAGAGAGTCACAGGCACATGAGAGCACATCGACTGAGCAGCTGATTTTCTACGAGGGAAAGTGTTGACGTCCACGCAAAAAGATTAGCTGACAGATACTTTACAAGGGCTCTTCAAAAAGACTGTTCTTGCATCATTTTTCAACATCCTTTAACTTCAGTGCACTTAGTCCGCTGATGTTTAAGCTTCACTGTCACTATCAGAAGGTCACATCTTGAGCCTCCAGATTCTGCTCAACAGCATGCACGACCTTTTCATCGCTCTAAAAGTGCCGACCAGGCCAGTTGGATTCCAGTTTTGGAAATAGATAGAGGTCAGACTTTGCAGGTTTGGCGATTAAGGTTGCGGTCCAAGTATCCTCTTCTTTTTTCTTTTATTGCTTCAAACATTTATGGACACTGATATAAGCCTTTATAATATACAGTTAAGCCCCTCGTTTTCAGGTGAGGATGAGAACTTTGTCAAGCAAATGTGCAAATCTATCCAGAAAGCTGCTAGGTTGGCAATAAAATGATGGCGATATGTGGACAGATCCCCTTGGGGAAATTCCTTCCCTGCATTTGACCCATCCTATTCATACTTAACTGTACATACTAGGAGCAGTGGGCTGCCACGGTGCAGCACCCAGGGAGTAGTCGGGGGTTAAGGGCCTTGCTCATGGACCCACAGTGGTGGTGACTGGGACAAGCGGTCGCTCTCACTTTCCCACCTCAACCTCTTGTCATTCTGGGGGTTCCAACCAGCGACCCACCAGTTACAAGTTTGCTTCATAACCCACTAGGCTACCACTGCCTAATTAAAATATACACTGAAGAAAAATACAAACACCCCATGTGACCACAGCGACCGCTCTGGTGGACATTCCTGCTTCCAACAAGCCAATGACACGTTCCCTCATGACCGGAGTCATCTGAGGCGTTGCTGCTTTGGTCAACATGTGACATTTTGGGGTGGCCTTTTATTGTCCCCAGTATAAGGAGTGTCTGCTCATTGTGTTGGAGCAGCGTCTGGATATGCCACACCCATGTACTGAATGGAACTAATGCATCACTGAAGCAGTGGTGGGCTCAAATTTGGGACATTAATAAAGAGAAATATCCATTTAGTGCAAGTACCAGACAGTATACGCTCACTTTGGGTGGTGCACTTCATGTGGCATCAATATTTCACATGGGGCCTTTATATTTTCGTTCAGTGTACAACAAAATGACAAAGCTGAGTTGTATGAACAAACCCCAAGCACGTCCCTCCCTTCCCTTCCAGCATGCATGACCTCATCAAAAATGCCGACCAGGCCAATTGGATTCCAGTTTTGGAAACAGATAGAAGTCAGACTTTGCAGGTTTGGCGATTAAGGGTCAAGGAGGAACAGTTCAAAATCACATTTGGCTGCTTCTGTCTGGTCGGACTCATTATTCTGCAGCAACATCAGCCAGCTCCAAGTATTCTCTTTTCTCTTTGATTGCTTCAAACATTTGAGTTTTTGTGGACGCTGATATAAGGCCTTATAGGATACAGTTATGGCCCGAAATCTAAGGTCTTGTTTTCGGGTGAGGATGAGAACTTTATGAAGTAGCCTGTTACACCCTCAAATGTGCAAATCTATCGAGGAAGTTGCTAAGTTGGCAACACTTCATGGATTTCCATTAGGAGACAAAATCATAGCCATATGTGGACACCTAATGATAGACGCTTAATAATAATAATGCACTGGTTTTATATAGAGCTTTTCAAGGCACTCAAAGACGCTATACATTGCATTATTCATTCACTCCATACTCCATGGTGCTAAGCTACGTATGTATCCACAGCTGCCCTGGGGTAGACTGACGGAGGCCAGGCTGTGCCATTGGTCCCTCCGACCACCACCAACCACTCACTCTCACACTGCATCCACCCAGGCTTCCTTGTGTTCCCTCACGGTCTCCCATCCAGGTACTGACCAGGCCCAACCCTGCTTAGCTTCCAAGATCTGACGGGATCGGGCATCCACAAGGCGGTATGGCCTCCAATCAAGTTGGTGTGACTTAAATGCATTAGATGCAAACCAGCAGGAAAACACACAATGAAAAGTTCAGTTGTAAGAACAAACCCTCCCTTCTCCCCCATGGTGCACTAGTTTGCAGCTGACTGGGCTTCTCGTCTCCCCCGTCCTCACTCGTAGACCTCCCCCGGCGGAGGCTGTGGCCGGCGGGGATGGGTGGTTGCTCTTGCGAGACGTTTTTCGCAGCGTAAAAACACTCACGACTCGGTGCATTCAGCCACCTCCACCTAGGAAACACACTCCCAGCGAACTGCTCAGACGCCTCCATCGCCCAGATATGAATTCTGTCTCACGACCACGGGTGAATGTCACACACATCACTGTTCCTGCTTTCTGACAGGTGCAGGAAACAAGCTGGAGTCTTCTTGAAATCTGAAGCAAGTAAAATGAATTAATAAACCGTAGGAATGCGCATTCAGTCACATATACACAGCTACTAACAGGTCATTAATGGGTTTTAATGGCACACTCATAAGCCATACCATAATACTCATGTATTCTAGTTTGAATAGTCAAAAATAAAGACCAGATAGTCACAAGGAATTCTGTGCTTGATGCTCATAATCAGAAGTGCATCTCAGCCCAGACTAGATCTCTGCAAAATCATACAATGCGACATGTTTAACCACAACAATCCTAAATGGGCACTTAAAGCGCTGTTCCGCCTGCTTTGTTGACTCACAGAGCAGATCATTCCTGACACTAAAACAGGCTCACGGCCCAGTAAACAGTACGCCCTGACTCCGTCTCCGTACTCACATTCACGCAAACATACGAGTCCTGACAGCTTGACAGCACCGGTAGGAGGATGTAAACACTGTAGGCGCTCGGTGAGGGGGAGTTCTGCTGGATCAGCAGCGCACATGCGGCGCAAACGTGACGTCTGCGGTTTGGATTTAGCAAAAGGAACTTTCATCTCCGTCTCCCTGCCGTTCCTCTGTTTCATGTGATCTGTCCGACAATGATAAACAAAACAATACAAAGAGCCCAACAGTGTCCGGAGCTGTGCTGTTCCTCGGTAAATACTGACTTCATCACGTCAGGTAACACGTCTGTTTTGGTTACTGTTCAATAAAACTAGCCACTAATAACATGTATACATGCATATTGAATTTTCACTGTAGATATCAAACTAAAACCTGACAGGTAAATTGGTGTTTCCGTCTCATTTAAAGAACATAATGTTGAAAAAAGATGCCTGGGGGTAACTTAGAAATCTACAGCTACTTTTTCCTTTACGTTTTCTTGTTCATGCAACAGCTGATAAGAGGAAAAACTCACCAAACGGGGAACATTTGGGCTGTTGATGCTAAATTTCCCTCTAATGAGAGCGTCAGCATCCACTTAGCCCAGTGTTTTGGCTGCAAGGCTCCACAGCAGAACTTCTCTGCTGCACTAGTTTCTGTCCCGTCTCTGGGCTCATTACACCACCAGAGAAAACAGAGGGAGAGTTCCACTTAAACAACGGGCCCCTTGGTGAATATAAATACTGCATTTTATCAGACCCACAACATAAAATTACTACTCACTTATGGAGCTCTTCTGGTATGATTTGACTTTCTTCCAACTAAACAAATAAAATAATAAAAGTTGAATGTATAATGTGAATGTGTATGTTTTTGGCCACACCGCCTTGTGGATGCCTGATCCTGTCAGATCTTGGAAGCTAAGCGGGGTTGGGCCTGGTCAGTACCTGGATGGGAGACCGTGAGGGAACATCAGGAAGCCTGGGTGGATGTGGTTGGTGGTGGTCAGAGGGGCTGATGGAGCAGACTGGCAGCCTCACCTCCATCAGTCTACCCCAGGGCAGCTGTGGCTACATATGTAGCTTACCACCATCTAGCATGGAGTGAATGAATAATGCAATGTAAAGCATCTTTGAGTGTCTAGAAAAGCGCTATATAAAACCAGTGCATGACTATTAATAGTATTATGGGGACTGCAATAAAGATTGACACATCACTCTTGGCTACTGTGGCAGCCTTCTAAAGTTTAAAGCAGTCTTTTCCCTTTTGGCCAAGAACACAGCTGTAAAAGTTACCCTAAACTCTGTTAATAGAACCACCCAGGACCAGTTCCCACACAGTGGATATTCTGGTTCTAAACAGGGTGTTTGTAAAGTAAAGTAGGCTAACCTGTAAAGCACACATGATGTGCCAACTCCTGATCATGGAAGTAATGCAGATACTTTGACACCTACTCACATTTCTGCTGTTGCGTTTCTGGTTTTGTGAAAGCTAGAAGAGAACACCACCTTCCCATTTTTCCTAACGCCAAAATTTCACCATTTATCAAGCCAGGAAACTGTAAAAACCACAGGAATTTAAAATTTTCTGACAAAAACATCTAAATATGAGAAAAAATCAGGCTATTACATCAAATTCACCGATCAGCCCCAACATCCTGACCACTGACAGGTGAAGTGAATACCATTGATCATATTGGTACTATGTGGTGTTCTGATGGAAAACCTTGATCAGACTTAGACACCCAAATAAACATCGTCCCACAACAAACACACTCCCTCATGCAAATGGAAATCCCAAATGTCACTGGATGAAAATGCACCCCACCACATGGAAACAACACCAACCAATCAGGAACATGTGGAGGAACATGACAATGGTCCAACATGTTGATGTGACCTCCAGACTTCCTACAGCCCATTCTGATCAAGCATCAACAGGATGCAGTGGAACCAGTTGGATTGACAGAGGCCCCACTGGACAAGCCAGAGCACCCAAAGGATCCAGTGCCAACGTCCTATTCCAGACCCCATAGGACACCCTGAGAGGTCCTCTTGTCCATGCCCAATGGTTCAGAGCATTTTGGACCACATAAGGGGGACCAACACAGTATTAAGCAGGCGGGTGGTCTTAATGCTATGTCTGATCAGTGTATGTCTTCTTTAACAATATGCCAAAAAATAAACCTTTTGCAGAAACCAGATTCTATAAAAACGTCTGCGCTCCACTGTACAACCAAGAAGCCACTATTGACTCAGCTGCACCCAACAGTCACATGAAAAGGTTTCAGCTAAACTGCAGGCAGTGTTTGTACAAAGCAGATAGGAGGCAAGTACGGAAAAAAAATATCTATAGTGTGTAGAGTTGCCTCTTTTTTCCAGCGTTGGTAACACCTATTGGAAAAATGTTGAACATGTTGATTCCAAGCTTTTTGTTTGACACTCCAGCTGTATCATTCTCCACAGAAGACATGTCTGAGTTCTCTCTCCGTCTTCAATGGTTGTTCTCTTTCCATAGAGGTGCAGGGCTTTATATCGCAGTGAAAAATGAACCCACAGAGCAAAAAATACCCAGAAAATGCTGTTTGGACTTCCAAAGGGCAACTAAAACTGATAATTATTGCTTTTTAAAATATCAGACTCAACATTTCACACCATTTGCTCTTTCGTAGATGCACCAAAAGTCATCCTGATATCCTCTCAAACCAACATGTAAAGTTTTAGAAGACTCAAACTGATCTGCATCGTTCCCAACAGCTCCTGTGTTGTGTTCTTTCCCGTGTATGTAAACGACAGAATATGGAATAAAGATGCACATAGCAGAAATCTTCCCTCGCTCCGTCTCTATTACCTTGAAAGGTCACATCGATTCGTCGGTTTATTATGTCGGCTGCCGAGATGTAAACACAGGAGACGTGACGGAACAAGCGTGGCGTCGCTCTGTTCTGGTTCTGCTCTCAGCGTAAACATTTAAACCTCCCTGGACTTTCTTTGGCGACAGGCAAAGCAGCACATCTTCCCCCCTTTATTGGCATGTGATCAGCATGAAGTCCGGTTTGTTTATTCAGTCAGAGACAGACCGTGTGATTCCTGGCTCGTCCTCTCGGTTCCTGCTCTGCGACACGTTCTGCTCAAACACACGGTGTGAAATATTGCAGCAGACATGTGCACGGACGCCCACCGACAGCCTATCGATCATTTACATAATCACAATCCCGGGACTGCTTCGGCGTGATATTTACCGAGCAGCCCGTCGATCTCAGCACCAATCAGCTGCAATCACAACCGAACAGCTTCCACTCAGGAGGCACTTTACTTGGAGGAGTTTCTCTCAACACGAGGAGCTAATTAGTCAACTTCAGCGCTTCAGAGGACGGAGCTTGTTGCTGTTGTTGTTTTAAAGGCTTGCAAATATGAATAAAAAGCAGCTGCATGATCTCCTTCATCAGTTCTTAATGAGCCCACAGGAAGTCTTTTGCAGCAAATGACAAGGCGAACGCACAAACACATCACAGAGGAGAACAAACGAGTCTCATTCAAGCACTGCACTCAAGTGAAACTGTCAAACAAAGACTGAATATCTTTTAGATATGAGGGAGCGCTGGAGGAAACCAGCAGCAGCACAAACTGCAGACAAGATAAAGTTCAGGATGAAGAGTTTTGTGTCAAACATCGCACGTCCGACCAAGCAGAGGTTGGAGAGTCTGCAGGTCAGAGAGGACACTTACATAACCTCAGGAAATGTACAAAGTTTGCTTTTTCTCTCCTCTTAGTGCTTGACAAGAGGAGGACAAAAGCAGCTTCTCCTTTCTTAGCTGGCAGCTTTTAGTCAGTTTATTAGCTGTAGAGAGCTACCTGACATTAACACTTCTAGCTAGGGAGCAACCGGCTGTCAGAGCCGACATTCAGCACTGTATGTCTGTGTTTTTACTGATTATCAATAAATTAAATACTCAGCTTCGGCTCTGATGCAGCTCCTTTTATCATTAGCAATATTAGCAAGAGTAGTTATAAAGGAGTTTACATTTGCAAACTATTTCATGAATAAACTACCACTGCAACAGCAACTTGAACCTGTCAGCAGGTCAAAGAAAAGGAAAGTGGACTTCGGATGTGGAAAGTTATGTCAGCATGTCAAGTCAGCAGCGTTCAGCGGCTACTGTGCTGCTGAGGCTCCTTTGTGACAGGGATTCCTGCTCACTGACCTTGCCGTCCTGTCGTAAGCAATTTAGAGCCTCGGTAAATCAAAAAAGTCCCACTGATTGCGCCGTGACAACGAAGGCTTTTTGAAGGTATCAGGATTGACGAGGCTCAGGGCTCCGCAGGAAGCAAAGAAGCACAGTGAAAGGAAGACGTGGGGATTCTGCACCTTTCAGGAGACACAATGAGGCCGCCGGCGGCTCAGACATTCAGCAGAGCATTCTGGATCCTCGACAGCCTTCATCAGCGTGTCAAACACTACACAGGGTGACACCAGCGATCCTGGATGGAACTGATGGAGACATTAACACGTCTCCGCTCATTACTGCAGCAGTCGATGACGCATCACACATTTCCAACCGAGTGTCGCCATCAGACATGCTAATGAGAGTCGGTGCGCGTGTTTGTTTTGTGTGATTTTCTGATGTCGGCTCAAATAAAGGTGCGAAAGCTTTAACATCGGTCGTGACTGGAGCCAGTTTTCTCCACTGGAAGGCACTTTGGCTCGTAGTTTTAAATGTGCTGTATAAATAACAGTGAGTCGAGCTGACAAGTAAACTCGATTGTACAGCATGAGAGAGCGCACTGTTCATCCACTGTTAGGCTCATGAGTTCATTTTGGTTTGAACACACAAGCAGCCAGACTGTATTTTTGCCAGTCTGAATGCATGATGGGTTTTTTTTGCATTTACACTGAACAAAAATATAAACACCCATGTGAAATATTGATGCCACATGAAGTGCGCCATCCGAAGTGAGCGTATACTGTCTGGTACTTGTACTTAATGGATGTTTCTTTTGATTAGTGTCCCAAATTTGAGTCCACCACTGCCTCAGTGATGCATTAATTCCATTCAGTCCATGGGTGTGACATATCCAGACGCTGCTCCAACACAATGAGCAGTACTCAGACACTCCTTATACTGGGGACAATAAAAGGCCACCCCAACATGTCACATGTTGACCAAAGCAGCAACGCCTCAGATGACTCCGGTCATGAGGGAACGTGTCATTGGCATGTTGGAAGCAGGAATGTCCACCAGAGCGGTCGCTGTGCAGCTGAATGTTCACTATCAGAGGACGTTTGAGAGTTGGTTTCCAACAGACGGGCAGTACTGCAAATCCACCTCATCCACGTCGGCCACGTGTGACCACCCCAGCACAGGATGGACACATCCGGCTTGTTCACTTGTGGGATGGTCTCAGACCAGCGACACGTACAGCAGATGAAACCTTTGGTCTGACAACAGACGCATCACACCAACATGCCAATGACACGTTCCCTCATGACCAGAGTCATCTGAGGCGTTGCTGCTTTGGTCAACATGTGACATGTTGGGGTGTCCTTTTTAATGCATCTCTTAGCAAATGTTCACAGGCAGTGGTGGACTCAGATTTGGGACACTAATCAATAGACATATCCATTTTGTACAAGTACAAGACAGTATACGCTCACTTTGGGTGGTGAGCGTATACTGCGTATACTACACATCGTTCTGCAAGCAAACAGCATCTCTCAGCAATGCCTTGGCTCTGCTGATTAAGAACACTCTCTGATGAGCTGAAGTTTTGGAACAGGTTGCTTCACGAGTCAGCAGAAGAGCTGGAATAGCCTTACATGGAGGATAGTCTGACTGATCTCACTTCACTAGGAGCAACAACAACCACCAAGCAGCAACCTACAAACTGAAAGTGTAGAATTTTGCAGAAGGTTTACTAATTTATTTCAGTAATTATTGATTTTAATGAAAATGTTCCACCACAACTACTCCCTGTGGGTCACTACTTTACAGGGGCACCATTGCTGCATCCTGGGCTTAGCACCTCCCAACACAACAGGGATTGGCTGAAAGAAACACAAACACACCAGAAGATTTTCCTTTTTTTTAAAATCCTATAGCAGAATTAGAAAAACAATCGGAGAGCGCAGACCTCCGGCAAGCAGCTCATTTCACCCCATATTGGGATTTACACCCAGAAATAATCATCCCAGGATTGCTTTATCTACATTATTAGACTCCTTGACCCAGAAAACAAACCCTTAGCATCTGGATTCACATTGATATCATCATTAGTTCAATAGTTATTCACCAGAACCTCTTTCTGGGTAATGGTGGTTTCTTCTGGATCCAGCTCCATAGCTGTTGATTCTACAACACATCTGTTGGATCCTCCTGATCCAGCAGAGTCTCAGCTACATGTTGGTGTTGGCTGCATGTCTGGATCTTCATCTGTTACCTTACAGTGATGACCATTCCACAGGCCCTCTAGTTTCTCCTGTTCTGGATCCTAGTTCCTTGTCCCATGATCCACCTTCCCTGAACATTTCATCAAAATCCGTTCATGACTTTTTGTGTAAAGTTGCTAACAAACAGACAAACAGATGAACGCTGGCAAAAACCTGACCTCCTTGGTGGAGGTAATAATACTTAGGTGCAGTCAGACCATTCTCCAGCACTAGACTGTACTCAGAATGACCTGCATGGATCAAAACGTACCTGAAGAACACGTGTGGGGAGAAAAAAGTTGTCAAACTAGCCAAAGTATGCACTGACTGTGGCGTTCTGGAGGACCTCAAGGGAAGTTTGACCTCTCATCTTTGGATGAACAGTGCACTCATCCTTGGATGAGAGGTGAAATGTCCTCGAGAAACTCAAACAAGTCCTGAAGCTATGATTGAAACTACGAGGATAAGATTACTGACCACGTTTCCACCATTAAAAGCAGGAGAATGGCTCCTATTGGGTGAGTAAAATACACAAGTCAAGGATTCAAGGTTCTCTGTTGTCATACCAGCACATATATCCTCAAGGGCTGACATGAAGTTAGTCCTCGGGTCCCGGTTTTTAAGCCAAGAAATAAACAGAAAAAATCAGAAAAACAAGGGAAACTCCTTCTCTCTTGGTTTTCTTTCTGTTTATGGGAGGCGCCGTGCAGTTTGTTGCCCTACATTGCCTTACTGAGTGCTGCCTGCATGGACTGCTCATGTTAATCGGCCACTAAAGTAGCTGTTTAATTGGACTGAGTGCAACAATCAGCAGCTATAGGACCAGGTGTGTTTTAGTCCTAAACCGCGTGTGTCACGTTTCACCGATACTTTAACGACACGAACGTGAAACTTTAAACGTCTCCTGGCTGAGCTGGTGAATGAAAGCTTCCTTAATTCATAATTGAATCTGCGCTCGTTACAAAACCGGGTGGCGCTCGCATGAATTAATTAGAAAACGCATAAATTAATAAGACGTTTAGGTGGAGCTTGAGTGTGTGAGAACAACAGATTAATGAACTGCACAGTGACCGTACGTCCGAGACGAGAGTAATTAAAACATCACTCCACATAACCTATTATGAATATGGAAAAAAGTCACATACAGTATATATTTAAATTCTCCCGTTCTTTTTATCCTCATTTTAATTAATTGTTTTTCTTTTCTTGCTAATTTTCCCACCTCGTTTGCTTAATTACACCATCCTTGATGCTCTGGCAATGTCGCCAGCATGATTTTCATGCCAATAAAACACGCTGAACTGAGTTAGGGGAGAAAGAGGGAGGACTGTGTGCGTCAACGTTAAATAACAGACATTAAAAACAGGCAGATCCGAGTCCTTCATCTGTACGATGGAATGTTAAAATGACACTGAGATGTTTTGCCTCATTTTTATCAAAACGCTGAGACAAAAACTGAACACTAGTAGCTGTAACACACACAAAGCAACATGATAAGCGCTCCATGCATGGACAAATCCAAACGGCCATGTCTGGTGAAGCTATGTTTGCTCTTTGAGGTCAGGAAATCCTGACATCCAGGAGAACAAGCTGCACTTTCTCTCTCCTACCTTTCTCCACGGTGGTGACTCCCATGGACGGCTGGCCCAGGCCGGCCTTCGTCTCCCATTTGCCCTCGTCGGGGTGGTACATTTCCACAGAGGCCAGCGGGCTCTGCTGCTGGTTCATGCCCCCGAGCACCATCACCTGGCCCCCCAGCGCCACGGCCGAGGCCCCCGCCCGGGCGGTGGGCAGCGGCGGCAGCTGGCTCCACGTCTGGCTCTCCACGTCCAGGGCCTCCACGCTGTCCAGGGGCATGCCGGTCTCGCTGCAGCCCCCCAGCACGTAGAGGAGGCCCTCGTGGTGGACGGGGGCGCAGTAGACGCGGCGCTGCTGCATGGGGGGCAGCTGCTCCCAGTACAGGGACTTGACAGGACTCACCGCCATCTCCTGCACGGGCATGTCTCCGGGACCGAGAGGAGGGGGCGCAGCATCACACAGCGAGCCGGGGAGCACAGCTCGGGAGAAACAAGCGAAGGCACGAGCTTGTTTCTGCCTGTTTGAACGACCGCCTGAACTCCTGCGTCCTCGGAGGGATAAGAGACGTGCCGGGTGGAGCAGACGGGGCGAGAGTGAACAGAATAAGGAAGAAGAGGGGAATGAGAGTCAGTCACTCCTCAGCCAGACGTCACGACTCCCTCTCTATCCCAATGTTTTATTCATCCAGCTGTTGATGTTGTCGAGCAGCCATCTGCCCTTCAGCCTCCTCTACTGCTGCTCTGCTGCCCGCCGGGCCATTATTTGGGTTGAAGTTTGAGTGTATTCCTGAAGAGAGAATATAATAAAGGATGCTTGAAGAGGACGACCCAAGGCTTAACACTTAATCCCACAGAAAACCTCAATGTCAAGAGTGGAGGAACGCGAAGAGAGATGGCAGCGGATCAAAGAGCTGGAGGAGTTGGAGAACGCTGACCTTCAGCAGAGTCCTGATAATCCAACAGAAAGCCTTTATAGCAGCAGTTTTATACCGTCAGACAAAAGGCCATTATTCAGAGCCACCTTCTTCTGGCTCCCTGCTGACGAAAGAAGGCTTTTATAATTTAACCAAAGCATTTAAATGAGAACTGTGGGACTCCTTCGCATTTATACAAAGATCTTCCTTCAATTAAACAAGGAGCTTAAATCCCGGAGCGCCGTTCTGTGGTTCCCGGAGCTTCCTGGTGGCTTTGGAGAGGACGAGGAAGTCTTCGACCTGGAAGGAAAAACAGCACAGGGTCAGAACCTCGAGCCACAACGTCAGATTCACTGAAACAAGAGCTTACGATCTGAGCAACTCCGAAAACAGCACCGCGCTGCTGCTGCTGCTTCAGGTGCTGCCGTGGAAAAGAGCAAAACACATCAGCAGAGTTAAAGATTCATCATGAGACATGACATCACCGCGCAGCAGGTTTAACTAATTAATGCATCTTTTCCTCAGGCTGCAAAATCCTCCGACAGGAACGTCTGCTGGCGTTTGTGATCAGAAACTCACTCACTAAAGACTCCATACGCCTCCAACGACCACAAACTTTAGTAGAATACGAACCGTCATGCAGCAGCTGTTCATTTATTAAAATATAAAAATGCAAGTAAAGAAAACACCAAACACATACGGAGGATCATAAAACTGCACTTCTACTGAGTAATAATCCAACAATCCTCTAAACAGAGCAAAGACAGTCACTGCTGAAGGTGACACAAGGACAGGAAACGCGTCCTGCATGCGGAGCTAAGGCTGCAAAATGGAAGTGTGACGTGAAATTAACTCCGGCTACAACTTCTTTTGCCGCTTGATACAAGAAGAAAACTCACACGGTTCTTATTTTTCACAATTAATCTGCAAGAGACGAGCATCATTACCTCCGTCAAGGAGATCCAGGATTTTTTTTAATGTAAGTGTAACCGGGTGGACAATTAACTGCAGTTTACTCAAAAAGGCACCAGAGGGCACTCTTGTTTTTGGGGTAACCCCCTCTCACCACATGACATTTTGGGTCTCCACGCGACAGACAGCGACAATGACGGAGTTCTCTTTGCTTCCTGAGCGACATACGCACGGTTGGTCCGGCATTCTTATCTCCGGTTGTCTAAGAAGCTGGGAGGCTGTTAGGAGCTGCCGCGCTAGAGGCCGCGCCTGTTCATTAGGTCGGATGGGGTGAAGGCCACATCGTCGTAGGACATTTGAACTGTCTGTAATTACATTTGTATCTGTAACGTTCTATAGAAAATATGTGAATTGGGAGATTGTGTTGGGGGTGGACTGAAGCTCCTTGGTGGAGGTATGAGCTCTCTGAGGGCTTTTCTACTTTACTCTGAGTTCTTGGGTACACTGAGTTCTTTTCACTTCAGTCAAAATACAGTGTAGTGCTTGCAGGTTCTACAGATAAATAAGCGTGTTACGCCCTCTGCCAGGTAGTGGCAGTTTTGTTTTCTCCTCTCTCCTCTCTCTCCAGGTGGGCGTGAGCGTCAGGTGGTGGCAGGCAGCAGACAGGCGGAACCACTCGGTAATCGGCTGATGAGGCGCACCTGCGACTGATCACCAGCAGCTTCACTCTGCCTCCAGTGATGAGAAGCCCCTGACTGCAGTGTGCAGTTTGGGGTGGGAGCGTTCAACTTTACTTCATTTTGCAACAGTTTGGTGAAAATCTAACCCTCACCCCGACCCTTCGTGCGCATCTAATGCAACCTGCCAGTGATAGGCCTCATTCAGTTTGAGACTCTTCGTCGGACCGTGAACAAGCCTCGTCAGTCCAAACTTTTGTTCAGTCTGGCTCCTCAACTGCATGCTTGTCACTAACTGCCTTCTCTCCGTCTCCAGTTGGAATCGCCCGTCTGCTTCAGCCAGAATTCAACCACCAGCCTCTACAATTACCCGGACGGATTAAAATCCCCAGCTCGTACCACTAAACCTGCCTCACCGGATTGCCGGAAGAAATCACCGGAGATTCCCACCACTGCTCTGCCCACCACTCTAACCCAGGGAGGGCCACTATCCTGCATGTTGTAGATGTTTCCCTCTTCCGACACACCTGATTAAAACAACAGGATCGTTGTCAGGCTTCTGCGGTGCTTGATAATGAGCCGATCATCATTTGAATCAGGTGTGTTGGAAGAGGGAAACATCTAAAGCATGCAGGATAGCGGCCCTCAAGGAGTGGAGTTTGACACCCCTGGTCTGACCATTCACCTCGGCCTCCATCTGTCTGCTGCTGCTGCATTTAAAGAAACTATTTAGAATTTGAACTCTGTGTCGTGTCTTGTTGCTCTGCACCCGAGTCTCTCCGAACTGTTCGTGACAGCGTGGAACAAGAAGGATTTTTGTTTTTGCACAATGAAGCATCAGCTGTGTGGTGATATTTGGGCTAAAGAAAGGATGACGGGGACCAAAAGCTCTATTGTTTGCAGCATCTTGCAATTTTCATGACATGCGCAATATTTTATGTACAGCGCTGTCTCAGTATAATCCTATTTAGGCGTTAATTTAGTTTCCTTATTCAACTTTTATTCACTGCATTTCATATGCCTTGTGTGTTTCAAGCATTTCCTTTGGGATAAAGAGTTTTATCTTATGAGCGTGTGATAATGTCTGGCAAAATCACATCTTTTATTTTATCTTCACAGGAAATAATCTGCTTTTTGTTCAAAGAAACTGCACAACACACACTCATCGGCCACTTTATTAGCCTTGCTAGTAAAAGGTTGGACCCCCTTTTGCCTTCAGAACTTCCTTAACTCTTCGTGGAATACTTTCAACAAGGTATTGGAAACCTTCCTCTGGTCCATATTGACATGATAGCATTATCCATGATGCCAATCTCCCATTCCACCACATCCCAAAGGAGCTCTACTGGATTGACATCTCATGACTGTGGAGGCCGTTGGAGGACAGTGAACTCATCGTCATGTTCTAGAAACCAGTTGGAGATGATCTGAGCTTTGAGACATGGAGCATTATCCTGCTGGAAGTAGCATCAGAAGATGGTCCACTGTGGTCATAAAGGGATGGACATGGTCAGCAGCAACACTCAGGTAGGCTGTGGAGTTTAAACCAGTTGGTACTAAGAAAACACCCCCCACACCACTAGACCACCAGCAGCAGCCTGAACCGTTGATCCAAGGCAGGATGGATCCATGCTTTCATGTTGTTCTGACCAACCATCTGAATGTTCAGCTGAAATGGAGACTCATCAGACCAGGCAGCGTTTTTCCATCTTCTACTGTCCAGTTCTGGTGAGCCTGTGTGAATTGTAGCCTCGGTTTCCTGTTCTTAGCTGACAGGAGTGGCCCCCGGTGTGGTCTTCTGCTGCTGGAGCCCATCTTCTCCAAGGTTGTTGTGGTCCAGAGATGGTGTTCTGCATTCCTTGGTTGTAACCAGTGGTTCTTTGAGTTCCTGCTGCCTTTCCATCATCTCCAACCAGTCTGCCCATTCTCCTCTGACCTCGGACCGTCCTCTGTAAACCCTGGAGATGGTTGTGGTGAAAATCCCAGTAGACCAGCAGCTTCTGAAACACTCAGACCAACAACCATGTCACGTTCAAAGTCCCTTACACCCCCTTTCTTCCTCATTCTGATGCTCGGTTTGAACTTCAGTAGGTCGTCTTGACCACGTCTACATGCCTAAATGCATTGAGTTGCAGCCATGTGATTGGCTGATTAGCTGTTTGTGTTAACAAGCAGTTGAGCAGGTGGACCTAATAAAGTGGCAGGTGAGTGCACATCTTTAAGTCCAGTTGCTGTTACTGAATTTCTTCCCCCTAAACTGGAATTAGCAGCAAATGATTCAAGATCTGATCCACATTTTATGAATAAGCCTTCAAATCTTCATTCTAATGTCTTCTTGCTTAATGCTGGTGGATTTTCCCCACAGTGGGACTCGACTGGAACCTGTTTTCCTGTCAGGTCTCAGCAGCAAAGCGTCCCAGTGAAGCTACAATCAGACTCGCATTCATGCTGTCCACAGTGTGTGTTGTGTGTGTGTGTGTGTTGTGTGGACACAGCAGGAGGTGAGGAGGTGAGGCCTGGTGACATTTAGCAGGAAGGACTCGGCATACCTGGATGCTCTGTCCTCACCCTGCAGCTCTCAGCGACTCCATGAAAATACTGCATATCCATAATTAATGATGTCGTCTTTCTGGTCCCAATTACTGGTCTCAGGCCTGCGGACAGGCCGACCTTTAACTAGAGGAATGAAGGCAGCAGCAGCGATCCGAGGAAAACCTGTAGAAATCCACTTTTGAACTAATAAAATGGTCACAGGGGGAAAAACGTGCAGTTTACCTGTGGATGAACTAAATGCTTCAGTGACCTGCAGCTTTATTAGTCTGATTTAACTATAAATCAACATTACCAGCGACTGTTTGCAGCTTATTAAACCATCTGACTGGTTGTTTTATGCTGAAATGATGCCAACAGACTGGGAGCAGGCAGCATAAATGTTCATATGACTTCTGAAAATACATAAACCACTGATTCTAAGTCTTTCTGTGGTCGTCTGTAGTCTTTTTGTTGTAATTGCTCATCTTTCTGTGGTGATTTTGAGTCTTTTTGTGATGATCTTGAGTCTTTATTGTCATTTTGAGTCTTTCTGTGGTGATTTTAAGTCTGTTTGTGCCGATTTTGAGCGTTTTTGTGATGATTTCACATCTTTTTGTCGTAATTTTACATCTTTTTGTGCCAATTTTGAGTCTTTATTGGGATTTTGAGTCTTTCTGTGCTGATTTTGAGCTTGTTTATGCTGATTTTGAGTCGTTTATGCTGATTTTGAGTCTTTTTGTGAAATTTTACATCTTTTTGTAGTAATTTTGAGTCTTTTTGTACCAATTTTGAGTCTTTATTGTCATTTTGAGTCATTCTGTGCTGATTTTGAGTCTTTTTGTGCCGATTTTGAGTCGTTTATGCTGATTTTGAGTCTTTATTGTCATTTTGAGTCTTTCTGTGGTGATTTTAACTCTTTTGTTCTGATTTTGAGTTGGTTTGTTCCAATTTTGAGTCTTTCTGTCGGGATTTGGAGTCTTTTTGTGCTGATTTTAAGACTGTTTGTGCTTAATTTGAGCCTTTTTGTGATGATTTCACATCTTTTTGTAGTAATTTTGCATATTTTTGTGCCAATTTTGAGTCTTTATTGTCATTTTGACTCTTTCTGTGCTGATTTTGAGTCGTTTATGCTGATTTTGAGTCTTTTTGTGATGATTTTACTTCTTTCTGTTGTAATTTTTTGTCTTTCTGTAGTAATGTTGTAGTAATGGAATCCCTGGTAGAGTCCTTTCAGCAGACATGCACGGACATGGCTCAGGAATCGGAAATGTCCGAACCCGATACCGATACTGGATCGGATCAGCTCCATCCCTAAAACAAACCACTGAATCTCAGTAATCAGCACGTTGTGTCTAAACTCTTTTATCCATATATGAACTGAAATGTGAAATATGAGAACTTCACTGATAATAGAGGCGTCTTTTCAGCATATTTCCCCGCTGACAGCTGAATAATCCAGTTCTACACTTAAGGACACACTGAAGAAGCAGCTAAAAGCATCTGAAGAACTTGCAGAAGCAACCATGTCGGCATTTGTCGGCTTTGACGCCTGAGCTCCAGAAACAACCTCTTACTTTTCAGCGTTCTGTTATTTTGGGAGGCCTCGTGTTTGGATGCAAACAAACTCTTACAAGACGAGGAAGCATGCAGGAGCGAGGCAGCCTTTAATGTGAACTACGCGGGTTAAGTTCTGCTGCTAAATTTAACAACGTCAGCGCTGTTTAACGCCTCATCCAGGCCTTCCTGCGGATCTCTTCCACTGAGTCCACCGAGGAGACGATCAGACCCGGCAAAACCCCCAAATTATGCAAATGCGTTTGATTCAGCTTCATTAGGGGGAACTATGATCTCTTTCTCCTCCTCGACGAGCTCCATGATTGCCAAAAATAGGCGACTCGGAGACGTTATGAATTTGTAAATTAGCCGTGTAGAAGCTGCCGTTGGTGGATGTTTCATTTAGGGGTGTAATTGAGCAGTTTTTTTATTATATAATACCAGTAGAGAGTACACACCGTCCTCCCGACGCTCAGCTGCCTCACATCATTACAGCCTCTGTTTATCGGCTGTGAATGCTGCCGTGTCGGAGCTTCGTGGCAGATGTGACCGAGGCTCCCTGGGGGCTCCCTCCCTGCCAGCGACGCCTAATACACTCAGTCGCATTAAAAGCTAAACGCATGGATTCAACCCCCCGTGTGCACAGAACACAGAGCACATACACAGCCCTGCGTCTCCTGAGGGATCCACAAGGTCAATTTTACTTAGAAAACGCGCATCAACGTCGGTTTAACCAACTTAAAGCACGATTAACTCCTCGCTGGCAGTGGTGCACATGCAGTAAGGCACAGTCTGCGCCTTCTGCAACCCTGAGTGTGGATTTGTTTACGTCTAAATCTTGCCCGCAGCGTCTTTAAGCCGAAAGAACGCTTGAGGAAACGATAAACGCCGACATGGGAATGCAACCAAGGTCTGCAGCCGAGCGGTTGATGGATGTGTGCGGTTACCGTCCAAACCCCACGGGGTCCTCGGGCGTCCTCGCTCGCAACAAAATGTGACGAGTCAATCGAGCGCTGATTGAGTAGACGGTGTCCTGTTGTGTGCAGGAAAACGGATTTCGTGATGCAAAAACGGTCAGAATACGTAGGAACATTCTCCTTGAAGTGGTCGTGTTTAGTCGATGGTTTCTGTCCATCAGTATGCATCACAATACCAGGATAACACGGGGGCAACTTGAGGAATTATAAATGCAGGGCCTCGTATAATATGTTTATGTGGATATTCCAGCAGGGCAGTGGTGTCTAAAAAAGTCTACAGTAGAGCAACAATTTTGAATTTTGAAGGACAAACCCAACAAAGCCCAACTTAAATGCAAACTTGGTTCATTGAACACGGAATGCCCCTTTAAAGAGTAGGTTGAATAAGCTAACTAGGCAGCAATACTGCAATCATCTGGGTGGATTTGTGAGGGAATGCATGTTCTTGCTAGAATAATTCTAACTATGTCATATTTCTGCTGGACCAACTCCACATCCAGTGATAAATACGACTTCGGTACATCTACTGCATCCTCACACTCTTGAACAATCCTTTAAAGAGACTCGGCAATTACTGACAGCATTGCAGATGTTACTGCATTAAATATGAGGCCTGTCAACAGTATAGACGGTGTCGGGGTTAAGAAGCCAATTAACTGTGCAATTAGAATGTTTTGTACATT
This sequence comes from Dascyllus trimaculatus, assembly GCA_024666655.1. Lineage (NCBI taxonomy): Eukaryota > Metazoa > Chordata > Actinopteri > Pomacentridae > Dascyllus > Dascyllus trimaculatus. Next base: position 32,599,079 of record CM045452.1, read on the forward strand.
TTAAATCGTGTTTTTTTCTACATAATTCACAGATATAATTGTGCTTATATTGCAACGAAATGGGTTTATCAGTCTGTACCTATGTATATTTTTCCTTTATTTTGTTTTCCACCTATGTTTCCTACATTTTTATCTCCATCCCCTTTGCTTCTGTAACCCTGCATTTATAAATAAAGGTTTACGTTATCTTAAAACTGCCCCATTTCTAAAAGAGAACTCGGTTTGATCTGTCAAAGCTGTGAGGCGTCTCGGCCCATTGTCAGGTCTCCTGTAGCATCATTTTCCATTAAACCGTGCAACAGTTTTCCTCTAACACACTCGAAAACCCAACTGTACACCATCTGATCATTAAACAACAAGCACACACAGTTAGCGATGAGCTAATTGAGCTTAAAGAAACGGGTATTCAGGTGGTGGGGACCAAAAATGGAGCAAAAAGAGAGTCAGTGTTGGACTTAGATTCACTGCTGTTGTTTTGCAGGTTTGGGACAGTTTAGCGTGTTCAGATTGGAATGGTAACGCTAACCACTGCAACATTTAGCGTTTATCATGGTGCAACATGAACGTCAGGAACTTCTCCGAAAAAATATTGGTCCAAAATTTCATGGCAATCTCAGACTTATTGGGCAGACCAACAGATCAACCTTCATCCCTGGAGCCAGATGCCTAGCAGGGCTAAAAGTAAATTATAAAATAGCAACTACAGACAGATTTAAATGCAAATTAGTACGCAACAAACGCAACAAAATCCGATAAGGCAAGGCCCTTGAATTGGGTAAGTTGCATGGGCTGGCTAGCCAGCAATGCTGCAATTATCTGAGGACAGTGGGTGGATTTATGAGGCGGTACAATGCAGGAAATGCATAGTTTTGCTAGGCTAATTTTTTGGGAGGCTAATTCAAAATATGCTATCTGACCATGGCATGTGTACTGAATCCTCACATGCTTGATTATTCCAGAAAGCTTACAGAGACTCAGTACTGTATACTATCTGTTCTGCACTAAACCATACAGAACACATTCAGTTAGCAATGAGCTAACTGAGCTTAAAAAACAGATATTTCTCAGAGGAGGTGGTGGGGACCAAAAGTGGAGCTAAAAGGGAGTAAATGTTGGACTTACATTTACTGCTGTTATTTTTTTAATTTTTTTTTTTTTACAGGTTTAGTACAGTTTAGTGTTTATACATTTAAAATGCATGTTAAAATGGTAATGCTAATCTTTGCTAAATGTAGCCTTTATCATGGCACAAGATGAACGTCAGGAACTCCTGTCTTGGATTTGGTGGGTGATGGATTGACGTTCATCCCTGAAGCGTCCCCCACTAGCAGGGCAAGTATGAATGATAAGAAAGCAAAAACAGCAACTACCTTTGAAATAATCACATTAGGACAGATTTAGTCTGCACCGGTTTCAGGAACTAAATAGGACAGTTACTGTTCTATCTCCTGTAATATGCAGCACAAGTGTTGTCAAGGGACTCTGCAGAAGTTGACCTGAAGGCCTCCACTTAGGCTGAAATATAATCATCAGTTTGAAAACCTCCCAAGAGACAACAGCAACCTCAGCAGCACACAGCCAGTAAAGACCTCCTGGGAATACTTTAGTATGTGAACATTAAAGTCATTAAGCTGACGGAGAGGAATGAACAGCTGGAACCGGCAGCTTGTGAAGGTATAAAAAGTCACACATCAGCAGTTAATCAAGTTTAAGGCACCAAACAAAGTCCATGGGTGACTGATGTGTTGGTCAACTTTAAGGCTACCCTCCATGTGCAGACTTCTATAAATACAGTGGGTTAAGGGATGGCGTACAGTAGAGGGCGATTACTTCCTGTTAGCAGTAAACAGATGGTTTGTTCCTCAACTATCTGAAAAGCCATCCATAACATATCCGGGAGGGGTTATATGGCTTGTGCAGTTATAGATCCACAACTGGGATGTTTTCCATCTTACGTTCTACCAGCCAGCTCTGGCCCATATGGAAGACTGTGACGAGGGTGAGCTGCTAAATCATATACATACATTAGCGAAAGTATTTACCCCCCTACAGAAATCTTCTGTTGTAGCATATTTGTCTCTTAAATGTTTCAGGTCATCAAACTAATTTTAACATCAGACAAAGACAACCCAAGAAAACACAAAATGTGGTTTTTATATGATGATTTTAGTCTTTAAAGGATAAACTTTGTCCAGCCCATCTTGCCCTACGTGAAAAAGTAATTGCCCCCTTAGCTACCAGTCTACCACTGGGTTCAGTCTCTCCATCCACACTCACATATGATCACTGCCAGGCTTGTTGGATCTAAACATCACTAATAGAACCTGTCTGGTGTTGTGAAGCAGCTAAAGGGTCTCTAAAAGCAGCACATGATGCCACGTTCTAAAGAGATCCAAGAACACATGAGGAACAAAGTCATTGACATCCATCAGTCTGGAGGGTTACAAAGCCATTGCTGAGGCTCTGGGACTCCAGAGAAGCACAGTGAGAGACTTTATCCACTAATGGAGGAACATGGAACAGTGGTGGACCTTCCCAGGAGTGGACCAACCACCAACATGTCTCCAAGAGCATCCATATCTAATCCAGGAGTCACAGAAGAACCCAGAGGAACATCTAAAGACCTGCAGACCTCACTGGCCTCAGTTAAGGTCCGTCTACATGATTCCACAATGAGGAAGACTCTGGGAGGAAATGGATCCATGGAGAGTTGAAGGATCAAACCACTACTGACTAAAAAGAACATAATGGTTCATCTAGAAGAGCCCATCCATCATTTCTCCAAGAGCATCCATATCTAATCCAGGACTCACAGAAGAACCCAGAGGAACATCTAAAGATCTGCAGGGGTGATATGGGTTTTCAATAATTACTCAATAAACCATAATTTTGTGCTTTGTAGGTTACCTCTGTCTAATATTCAATAAAAATAACTATTAGTTTGATGATCTGGAAAATTTAAGTGTGAGAAATATGCAAAAATAGAAGATTTCTGTAGGGGGGCAAATACTTTAGCACAACACTGTATAACTGCATTGATCTCATTTTTTATTTTGGAGTCTTCCATTTGTTTTCCACCTGAACTACGTTTTATTTTGATGGAAATCCACGGTTAAAAATATATAAATCTAAAGATGCTTTTATATCACGACAATCCTCTAAATATCGACCAAACAAATCACATTTGCTGTTTGTCTTCACACCATAAAACCAAGCTGCCAGTCGCTCTAACTGGACGCTTATTGGTCTGAGCCGCTGTGGGGTTGGTGATAAACGCTGAGCGGGAAGCTTAACGAGACGGATTCTCATGTGAAATAATCTCATAAGAATCCAGCTGCCTCTCCAGATAAGCCACAAGGTGCTTAAAATCCTCACATTACAACCATCTCTCCTTGTCACTTATGAAAGCGCTCCTTGGAAACCATTTGCAATAATAAAGCTTTAGAGGGATCCGCAAGCTCGCGCTGAACGCTGATCCTGCCGAGCGGACCACGAAGGCATCACCTCTTGAGCCTCCAGCCAGCGGTGATAAGTTAATTACAGTGGAGATGTGTGGGTTTGCACCAAGTTTGAATGCTGCTGCTGCTCAGTGTCACGGAGCAGAACCTTCATCCCATCGAGCTCCGCAGGAAAATAAAAACCCTGCGGTAAAATGATTTCTGTGTTTGCAGACCTCCGTGGGGTTCGGTGTGCTGAGCTGCTGCAGATAAGACGGTGAAAAACACCTGAATGTAACCCAGCGTGGTTTACAAGGACTGAGGCTCGACAGCATTTCAATAACGAATCCGGTGTTGGAACCGTTAGTAACACTCAGATCTGCTTCCTGGCAGAAGTTAAAGCTGCTCCGATCAGTTTTCTTACATTCATTCTCGCTCAAAAGACTTGAAGGTTGTTGCTCAAACTCACAAACCCATTCGAATTATCATCTTTTTTCACATTTCCTCTCACTGCTTTGGCTTTACACCTCATGTCTGTTCACGCTCGTCCAATTCATCTTCTCCCTTTATCCTTATTAATCCTCCAAAAACACAGTTGTATGGTTAAAAACGCAGCTGCTGCAGGTAAACTGGTGCCAAATACCTGAGTGTGACCTGATTAATGTGTCAGAAAATGCCAACAGTTAGAAAAATTTAAGTTCAACAGCGTTTTTATTCATTAATCCAGGCTTGACTCCACTAACAGGACTCACATCTGCATTGTTTTGAAGTGCAGATTTTATCTCTTAGGTAAGCGAAAAGGGTTAAAGCTGCACCAGTCAAAGTTTCTATACCAATTACTCTTTAAAGGCTTCATGCAGTGTGAAGGGTGTCGCTCACTCTGCGGCATTTTTAGCTTCCTTCAGCATAAAACATCTTTGACTTATTATTTTATTCACTCATCGAATTAGTTTTCTCCTCTCCTCCTCATTAACCCTCTAAAAATACAGTTTAATGGTTCAACGGGCCGAGAAGAGAAAAACAGCAAAATATCCCTAAAATGAAGATACACTGAACAAAAATATAAAGGCCCCATGTGAAATATTGATGCCACATGAAGTGCACCACCCAAAGTGAGCGTATACTGTCTGGTACTTGTACTAAATGGATATTTCTCTTGATTGTTGTCCCAAATTTGAGTCCTCCACTGCCTCAGTGATGCATTAATTCCATTCAGTCCATGGGTGTGGCATATCCAGACGCTGCTCCAACACAATGAGCAGTACTCAGACACTCCTTATACTGGGGACAATAAAAGGCCACCCCAACATGTCACATGTTGACCAAAGCAGCAACGCCTCAGATGACTCCGGTCATGAGGGAACGTGTCATTGGCATGTTGGAAGCAGGAATGTCCACCAGAGCGGTCGCTGTGCAGCTGAATGTTCACTATCAGACGACAGGACGTTTGAGAGTTGGTTTCCAACAGACGGGCAGTACTGCAAATCCACCTCATCCACGTCGGCCACGTGTGACCACCCCAGCACAGGATGGACACATCCGGCTTGTTCACTTGTGGGATGGTCTCAGACCAGCGACACGTACAGCAAAGAAACCTTTGGTCTGACAACAGACGCATCACACCAACATGCCAATGACACGTTCCCTCATGACCGGAGTCATCTGAGGCGTTGCTGCTTTGGTCATGTTGTGACATGTTGGGGTATTTTACCAGTATAGGAGTGTCTGAGTACTGCTCATTGTGTTGGAGCAGCGTCTGGATATGCCACACCCATGGACTGAATGGAATTAATGCATCACTGAGGCAGTGGTGGACTCAAATTTGGACACTAATCAAGAGAAATATCCATTTTGTACAAGTACCAGACAGTATACGCTCACTTTGGGTGGTGCACTTCATGTGGCATCAATATTTCACATGGGGTGTTTATATTTTTGTTCAGTGTATTAACCTGTGTTTGCTGAACATTAAAGCTTATCTGTGATAATGTTTAAGGTATTTTCAGTAAACAATTCAAACTATTAATGAAATATTCATCTTTATGTAGGTGACTTTTTGTTTCTCCCCTCAAAAATGGTTAAAATGCCGCATTTATTAAATCATTTTGGAGAATCTGTAAAAGCACATTAATGCTGCTGCACCACGAGCAGATCTGGCAGACTTTGTTGATTTAAATGAAACTTTATCAATGCATCACTTGTTTAACGCCTCATACGGCAGCACAGAAGGTCAGCTTCTATCAGATCTCACCGTGTTGACGGATTTAAACGACGGATGAAGCTTCCTGCTGTGATCCGTCTGCAAAATCAGAAAAACCTGTGCATCAGGAAGTGGATGCTGCGAAGACGTGCTGCGTTCCAGCTCCTCACGGTGACGGGTTTTTAACTGAAACATGATCCTGTCAGCTCCACAGACAGGTAGAAACAAGCTGAGAGTCTGTAAATGTCTGTTTTCTCCTTTTTGAAGTTGAGACACGTCAGAAATATCCTCAACCAAACAGCCTTGAACGTCTGAGGAGACTGAAACGCAAGTAAATGTCATCATTTGCCTCCACAATTTGCACAATAATCATCACTTTTTTTTCTCCGTCTCTCTTCAGAGAAACATTAACTCTAAACTGAAATCCATTACTGGCAGATTAAACCTTCACTGTTTAGTTAAATGACTACCTCAGTGTTTTTTTCTAATTACAGCTGCTATTAGAAAGAGAAATGACTCGATGGGAGACTGATGACTTACTTTTTAGTTCCAACCCTAGTTTTTATCCTTCCTTGGATGCAACAACTTAGGGGGCAGTGGTGGTCTAGTGGCTTGCAAAGTGTACTTGTAACCGGTGGGTCGCTGGTTCGCGTCCCCGGACTGGCAAGAGGCTGAGTCACCACCACCGTGAGCCCCTGAGCAAGGCCCTCAACCCCTGACTGCTCCCTGGGCGCCTCCGCAGCAGCCCACCGCCCCAGTATGGATGGGTCAAATGCAATTTCCCCAAGGGGACTAAAGAAGTTCATTATTATCGACAAGGAAACGTTGCTCAGCTGATATAAGCATCCATCCTGCTCCTAAGAGTTCTACTGTATTGGATACTGTAACTGAGTCATTCCAGGGCCTCCCAGCCGAGGTCATGGATGTGTTTTCTTGGAAAAAAAAATCACACTAAACCTTCCACCTAAACCATGCAATCCTTGCCAAATCCCACAGCTCTACTCCAAATACTTCTTGAGTTATGAATTTCTGAAAATCGTCCTTCAGTGTTAAATTTCTTCATCGATTCTTCCCCAGTTGCTTATTTTTCACACGATTTCTACTGAACATCCAGAAAAACCTCAAGAAAAAGTCGTAGTCATGTCAATAGCTTATGCTGACTTAAACGTTTACAATTTTTAATGAATTCTACAAAACAAAGAAAAAAATGCAACTTTTGGACAATTTTTTACCGTCTCCTGCAATTTCATGGCAAAAAATACGCTTAAAACATCACAACTTTCATCACAGTTTTGTAGAAAAGCTGCCGCGAATTCAGGCATTTTAGGAGCAACAGTCTGGAAAAACGCCCACGAAATCCTGGAGGGACTGATTTTAATCTTTTGCAGCTTGTTGGCATGAAGCCCTGCAGTCTGAACGTAGCCTGAGTTCTGTCAGATCTAAATGTCATTTGGTGCTGCATCATAAACTGACTGCCACAGGTCTTCCTGGAATTGGCTTCAGACCTGAAAAATCCACTTTTTAGGACTTTTTTTTTTTCCCCAGGAAGGATTGTTTTGATTTCTTTGAAACCTTCTGAAGGGAATAGATTCATATCCACTGAAAACATATTAAAAGACTAAAGATGTTATATTACTCCTTCATTATTTAAACATTGTAAGAAAATGACACAGTTTCGGTAGGTTTCAGTGGCTTTAACTGTCAGGTAAATATCTGTATTACATTGATTTCAAGGTCGTATATGTCTGGATGGTTTTGTCATTTGCTCAGGAAATAAACAGTTGTAGTGCTTTTGGTCGTTGTGTAATTCATCTTGCTCCGTGTGTCTGTACCAGATACCATTTCCTAAGTTCATCAGCTTGTTGGTTGGTTAGATGGAGGACGTTCAGTCAGGAGGTAAACGTTTAGCTTTGCACGTTTGAAGCACGACTTGATCTGGTTTGAGGGGCTTAAAACAGGAAGTTAAGAAGGAAATGCTTCAACAGGGCTGGAAATGTTCAAATTCTGTTGTTTTCTTTTTTCTTTTGCTAATTTTCTGTCTGCTGCAGCTTTAAACCTGAGTTCTTTGAATAATATAATAATAACCAGCAGGGGGCGACTCTGATTGTGTAGAAGTCTGTGAGAAATGAACCAAACTTCTCAGCTGATTTAACACCTCAGTAAACATTTCCCTGATGGGCTTATGGTCTCAATCCCTAGTGTCACGTCTCCTTAAACCCGGCACGATGTTCATTTTGCAAATTGGAGCTGCATTTAGAACAAAACAGACGAGCTTTAGGACGTATCTACCGTGCGATTTTACAATTAAGCCCTCAGTCTTCACATCCACATTTTAAAAAAAAACAAGACGTTGGCAGCTAAATGCCAAACTGGGAGCTTCAAAACTGAAAGCTGGTTCACTGCAGCTCTGATCGTCGCTTCTAACATCGTGCTTGCATGTGTGCAGCAGCTGCTCTGTTTTAAATAAGAGTGCATTCTTTATCAAGGCACGGTTCAAACCGACGCTCAGGGTGACGCTAGCAGGAAGCTAACAGAGTCTGCAGGGGCTCTGAGGAGGAAGAGGCTTGCTAATGACAAACGGTGTCATTAACACAGCTGCAGCAAAATGGCTTTTCAAACACACGAACAGTAACGAGTGGTTTACACAGGAGGCAGGGGAGCTGTAGAAGGAGCTCAGGTTAAAACGGGCCACAACAATCCTCCAATAATACCATCTCCACGGACGAGTTTAGCAGCCAAGGAGCTGTGTTTCCTGCAATTAATGCAGATCGCAAACAACTTAATGGAGGGGAGAGAGTATAAACAGGTATTCATTGGCTGCCGTCGGCGTAAAAAACACTCAAGGTGGACATATTAAACTCTGACGCTGACATTCAAGGCCTTAGCATGACGGGTTTCACGGTTGAACCACCTCTTTTTCCATCCCCGACGTCTCTTACAGTCAAAACAATCAGCGTTTTCGGCCTCCAGTGGCGCCAGGTTCTCTTAAATTTAGGGATGCATGATAACGCCAATTTCAACTGATTCCGACGACCAATAATTTTATACTTCTTGCAGCCGATAACCGATAATGTCAACCGATTGCGCAACGGAGCGTGACATTGGAGTTGTCAGGTCTGCTACTACAACCACCGCAGTATTCTAGAGCCTCAGCGGCGTACTAGAGCCTTGGCGACGCTCCGCCGCGTACGGCAATGGACCAGAGCACAACAACGGAGTTGGCAAGGTGCTACTACAACCACCGCAGCATTCTAGAGCCTTGGCGATGCTTGGCTGCGCCCGGCGGCGTACTACAGCCTTGGCATTGCTTGGTGGTGTTCGGTAGCGCGCACAACTTTTTGAGTATCAAAATTATTATCTGAATACCACCACAACTAACAAATATTCCCATATTCCAATATTCGGGACCAGTCCTAGTGAAACGACTTCTTCAGACAAGGTAAACAAAGTCCACACTGGTCAGTGCCACACCATGCTGCTGGTTTTTCTCTGCCCGCGCAGTCTGATGACATCACACACATGCGACAGTACCGTCGGGGAGGGGAGGGGTTGAGGAGCCAGGCATGAAGACAAACCACAACACACAGACCAACGGCAAAAACCAAGATTCCAAGTCTTTATTGTTATCGGGTCGTTTTATCGGCTGATTTTTTAATTATCGGAATGACGTCATATTTGCCAAAACTAACCAATAATTATCGGACGCCGATATTATCGTGCATCCCTACTTAAATCCATTATGAAGGACACATTTCCTGTCATTTCATCTTCTCGTTGTGAGACCGGCTCACAGTGAGAGAGATTTGTGTAAATATTACATTTCAGACTGACCGGTTGATCAAACTGTGCAACAAGGGGCAATAAACATCAGGTGGAAGATCCATGCTTTTCCTGCATGCACTAGTCGATGCATGCCCACCAGCATTTCTGAACTAAATGAAGGTGGATGAAGTCGTGGAGGTGATAACGAGGAGGAAGATCACTCGGAGATGATGTGGGCGGTGAGATGAGCGGCGGCTTTAATTGCCTGAAATCAGAATGCCGGTGAACAACGCTCCCAGCGGTTCTCTTCACATCTTCATCCCGCTCCTGCCTCCCAGTTCCTCGCGATCCAATGGGAGTCGAGGTGAATGCGTAATTCCCGCCGAGCGAGTGATGTGAATTTCAATCGACCCGACTCAGGAAGAACGCCGTGATTGTTTAAAGGGCAGCAGACGCTAACAAGCTTTAGCCGACGAATCCAGCAGGAAATGTCACGACTAATTACAAAATCTTGCTTCGAACACGTGTTTCAACCTGAGAGCGGCGGCGCGTCAGTCGGAAATAACAGGAGAGACAAAGGTTTGTTTGGGAAAGAAACGCAAATGAGTGTCGGAGCAGCTCAGATGACAGCAAAGCATCAGAGCGCAGAAGGAGACAAACTCAATGTTAGCAAAGTTTAAAATTTAGAAAACTGTGTCTCTGAAAAAGTAGTTTGTGTCTTTGGGTGAAGGCAAAACTATCACAAGAATATTGGGCATTTTTAAAATCATGTTTTCCCAAAAGCGACATCAGAAGAGCAGCAATGGAAAGAACTCAAAGAAGATCAGCAAACACTAAACCAGAGTCAGCTCCATCTTCAGCTCAGATGGATGCGTTGACTTGGACAAATCATCGATGTTTAAGGTCAGAGCTGCTCCAAAATGAACTGCCACACATTGGACTCCTGTTCGAATACCAGTAAATGTGCACCTCTGCAGATGAGAAATGAGGAATATGAAACGAGGGAGCAAAGAACCCTCCAAGCTTTGCATGACTGTCAGACCATCAGACTGAAGTATCCAAAAAACTTTAAACATCTGGACTCAACTGACTTCCAAGCACTTTTTTTTCCAAAGCATAGTAGCTCCTTTACTAGCCTTGATAATGTTACATCCTGAATAAAAACCAAGCAGAAACCAGTGAAGAAAACATGGAAATGTCAAAAACTGCAGTTCCTCAAATGACCACTTGAGGCTGGTTACAAAAGCGAGTCAATCCCATAGACCTCCATGCTAAAATGCAAAACTTTACACTAGAAATAAACGTATTTACAGCCTGGTGGAAAGAACAGTTTTAGCCTCTGTAGCTAATTTCCCTCTTCATCATAACATACACAGATCAGCCCCAACATCATGACCACTGACAGGTGAAGTGAATAACATTGATCATATTGGTACTATGTGGTGTTCTGATGGAAAACCTTTGTTAGACACCCAAATAAACACTGTCCCACAACAATCCCAAATGTCACTGGCCTACCCCTGCAGGAAAATGCACCCCAACACATGGAAATAACATCAACCAATCAGGAACATGTTGAGGAACATGACAATGGTCCAACATGTTGATCTGACCTCCAAACTTCCTACACCCCATTGTGATCAAGCATCAACAGGATGCAGTGGAACAAGTTGGATTGACAGAGGCCCCACTGGACAAGCCAGAGTACCCAAAGGATCCAGTGGTTCCAGACCCCATAGGACACCCTGAGAGGTCCTCTGGTCCATGCCCAATGATTCAGAGCATGTTGGACCACATAAGGGGACCAACACAATATTAGACAGGTGGTCATGATGCTATGCCTGATGGGTGTATGAACTCATTTACTGGTTTGTACACAAAACGTGAAGAAAGTCGTTTTCTAACGTCTTTAATGAGGACAGAATTTCCACCTCGGCCCTGTTTAACATCTCAACACTAAGTCTCAGTGCAAATGTTTGCCTTGTTCAACCTGGAGCTTGAAGACGGCTGCACGCGTCATTTTACAGCCAGATTACAGCTGGATTCAACACGTTTAGCTGGTAGTTTGAATTCTAACCTGCATGCCCTCATCAGACGAGACACATTTTTAATTAAAGTCTTCATGTTCTTCTTCTAACTCCCCAGAGAATGGGAAGAAGTTGTGGTTGCTGGGTTGTAATCATACAGATGACAATAAGCTCTGAACGTAAAGTAGTGATTCTGAAACCAGCTCACCTGCTGCAGGTTCTTTAGGCTTTTGAAGCAAAAACAAAACCAAGGAACCAGATTTAGCTTAAAGGAACCAGCAGCTGTATCCTGATTCATCACACGGACATCCTTTAACATGGAGGGGGGAAATTCTGCTGCAGTAAGTTGGATTTCAAACCCAGCACAGGCTTTTTCTTCTTGTTCTTCACGCTCCGGCTGCCTCTCCTGTTATATTTAGTCACCAAAAAAAGTTCATGAGCAGCTTCTTTAAATAGCTAAACCTCTTCCCCCGAAACCTCTAAGCTGCTTGTTCTGACTACAGATGCGTGTACAGTACGCCGCCTCCCTGCTCAGAGATCTCTTTCTTGTGAAAATGCGCCGGCAGTCGGGGCAAAAGAAAAGCTCTGAGCAGAGAGAAGAAGGATTAGAGACGGCGAGGAGAGAGAACTTTGAGGTCATTAATGGAAGGAGTTCACCACTGGATCCGAGGAATCGATGAACACAGCGTTATCATCCCCTTGACATCCTCTTGGCTTCCCTTTGAACCACGAGTTTCAACCCTTAACGCAGCAACAGACAAAGGAAACCAAAGATTCAGGTGGACTTGGAGCCCGAGGCGAAGCAAAGGAGCAACTGTGGAAGACGTCAAAACAGCTGGACTCATCAGAGAACCTCGCATTCTGAAACACACGGCGAAAAGTTCTTTCTAAAAGGATCTCAGAGGTCCTAGTTTCTACCAGACGGTACATGAAGACGGACAAAGCTTCCACAAGTCCACCCAAAGGTTTCCTTGAAGCTCAGTCAGAATTCCTCCAATTATCTCCTGGCTAATCTTAAAAAATGCGCAGCAGTCAGACCACATGCAAGTCTTCTGTGTAAGAACATAAACGCAGCACTGTTGGAATACAGACAGAGCTGTGCTTCTTAAAGTGAAGTCTACTTGTCTATTTTTTAAGAAAAAGAGCCGTCACCTGTCAGAGTTTCTTCCATGCAGCTGCCATCTTGTTCTGAGGAGGAGCCACGCCCCCTCCCTCCAGAGCTGCTCTCTTATTGGTCAGATGAGAAGGCGGGTCTCTAATCCGATTGGGCAATAAATGGATCAGTCCATTTTAAATCATCAGATCATCAGGATCCTTCTGCTTAACCAGCTTTTTAAAATCCTACTATGAATATTTAACATGGTATAAGAAAGCAGATGAATTTAATAACTGTAATAGATAACAATCCATATTAGGGCGGCTGTGGCTCAGGTGGTAGAGCAGGTTGTCCACTGATCGCAAGGTTGGTGGTTCGATCCCCGGCCCCTCCACATGCCGAAGTGTCCTTGGGCAAGACACTGAACCTGAAGTTGCTCCCAATGGTAGATTAGCGCCTTGCATGGCAGCTCTGTCACCATTGGAGTGTGAATGGGTGAATGAGAAACACATTGTAAAGCGCTTTGGAACCACTAAGGTAGAGAAAAGCGCTATATAAGTGCAGATCATTTACCATTTACCAATAGTCAATGAATAAACTTCCCTGTAAAATGTCAAAAACAACATTTCCTGCATTTAAATGTATGTTTTGGTGATTTTTTATCAGACTGTCGGTCCAACGATCCAATCCTGACACCAACATGAAATCAAGACAAGCAAGACAGTCCTGACATCAGAGAAGTAATGGTGCAAACGTTCTCTTTAAGTTCTTCCCTTGTTATTTTTTCCACCCTTTTTCAGGCTGACGTTTGTTTAGAAACTGCAAATATTTCTATTATTCCAGCATATTTCTTCTGCCCCGTCATGTTTGTCCTCTACATGCCTCTTTGCAACATACAGTTCTGTACAAAAGTATTTACCCCCTACAGAAATCTTCTACTTCTGCATTTTTGTCGCACTGAAATGTTCCAAATCATCAAACTAGTTTTAATGTAAAACACAGAAATGCAGTTTTTATATGAGGATTTTATTGATTGAAGGAAAAATTTCGTCCAGCCCATCTTGCCCTATGTGGAAAAGTAATTGCCCCCTTAGCTACCAGTCTACCACTGGGTTCAGTCTCTCCATCCACACTCACATATGATCACTGCCAGGCTTGTTGGATCTAAACATCACTAATAGAACCTGTCTGGTGTTGTGAAGCAGCTAAAGGGTCTCTAAAAGCAGCACATGATGCCACGTTCTAAAGAGATCCAAGAACACATGAGGAACAAAGTCATTGACATCCATCAGTCTGGAGGGTTACAAAGCCATTGCTGAGGCTCTGGGACTCCAGAGAAGCACAGTGAGAGACTTTATCCACTAATGGAGGAACATGGAACAGTGGTGGACCTTCCCAGGAGTGGACCAACCACCAACATTTCTCCAAGAGCATCCATGTCTAATCCAGGAGTCACAGAAGAACCCAGAGGAACATCTAAAGACCTGCAGACCTCACTGGCCTCAGTTAAGGTCCGTCTACATGAATCCACAATGAGGAAGACTCTGGGAGGAAATGGATCCATGGAGAGTTGAAGGATCAAACCACTACTGACCAAAAACAACATGAAGGTTCATCTGGATGAGCTCCAAGACTTTTGGATAACATCCTGTGGACTGATGAATGGACTTGAATCCACTTGAGATGCTGGTTCAAGACCTTAAAAGGACAGTTTATGCTGTAAAACCATCTAATGTGACCAAAATTAAAACTATTCTAGAGAAGAGTGGACCAACATTCCTCCATGGTGATGTAAAAGACTGATCACAAGCTGGAACCAACATTTAACCAGTTATGAGGTTTAAGGGGGCAATTACTTTTTCAGAGGAGTGATATAAGTTTTTATCAACCATCATTTAAAAACAGCATTTAGTGTTTTGTGGGTTTTCTCTGTCTAATATTCAGTAAGTATAAATGTTAGTTTGATGATCTGTAACATTTAAGTGTGACAAATATGCAAAAATAGAAGATTTCTGTAGGGGGGCAAATACTTTTCATGGCACTGTACATTCATGCAAAGCTACTTTAGTCTCAGTGATGCTTCTGAGCGTTGCAGCTGTTCTGGGTGACGTATTTCTAAGATGCGGTTCATGAAGAAGCTTCAGATTCTGTATTTTACGTGTGCAGAGTTAAGAAACTAAGTCGTCAGCCGACTCACTCGTCTTCGAGCAGGATGTGTGCCAACCTCTCGAGACGTCTTGTGCAACAAAAAGGTCAAACGTGTTTACGTTCCACTTCCCACAGCTCGGGGCTGGAGAGCAGCGAGGCAGCAGCCGCGCAATCAGAGCAGCTGCCGTGAATACTTAAAAGCCTTTTAATTTCCTCGCAGCTATTTCATCATGAAGCCTGTCTTCTGACGCGCCCAACAATAAGCTAAAAGCCGAGTCCACCCCAAACCCAGAATAGTTGGAGGCAGCTCCTCCTCCTCCTCCTCCTCCTCCATCGCTGCCTCCTGCATCCCAGACTCAGCCTGAAAGTTTGATGCTGCTCGTCATTCATAATTTAAAGCAGACGCTCACAGAGTTCTGGTTCCCTGGCTCATTTCTCTCCTGAGGTTCTTCCTTTTTACTGACAAACTCCAGCTCACATTCGCTGTATCACGGTTGCCATGGTTGCCGAGATGCTCAGACCATGTGGGCAGAAGAGCCAACTCACCAGTAATAAACCAGTAAGAAGAAAGAACTGAGTCATGTTGTTGGTTTGTGATGAGAGACGAGATCAGTTCATCTCTGTTCTCCAGTCGAGCCTCGAATGTAAAATCCACTGAATCAAAGGCTTTTCGACAGCTGCAGCAGCTTCATTATTTCCCTTACTGCACTTGTAGATGAAAGGTTTATGAAACAGGAACAACAGTTCAGACAGAACAAATAGAAAATGATCATTTGTGCAGACGTTCGTGCCTCCAGCTCAGGCTGAAGGAAAACTCTGAATTGTGCATTCTGTGTTTTATACAGATAGGGCTAGAGAGATTCACTGTTTCTGATTTTAACCTAACATTTTGCAAAAGGAAACACAAAGTCAGTCGTATAGAAATTCTTCGTCTACAAACGGAGACATCTTTGAGCTTTTACTTTGAAAGCGTATCGAGCAGCCAATCAGCTGCGAGTCACTGGTTGGTTGCAGTGAGCAGAGCAGAAAGACTGAGGATTAGACCCTGAAACAAACAGCCACAGCTCAAAAACTAGAAGTCATATCGGAAAAATTCTTTCACCGTTTGAAGCAGAATCTTGTCGTGAACGTTCTGATGTGTTTTCATGTCCGTACTTTGTTTTATACAGATTTGGCGGCAGGTTAAAGAGACTCACCGTTTCTGATTTTGGAGCTCCGATATAATGGGAGTCAATGAGAGTTTTGGTCGACACGCTCTGAGCTCTGAGGTGATTTATGGAAAAACTACAAGTCCAACAGGAATGAGACTCACACTGGGTGGAAGAGAACAGAAACACCTACATTATTATGTATAAATTATTCATGTAGAGGAGAAATGGTGAGAAGCAGACAAGGTTAACTGCACCCTTTTAAAAAAAAGTATTAGGTTAAAAGAACAAAATTTCTGGATTTTCAAAAAATTCATCAAACTTAAACTGCGGCTGCACAAAAACCGCTAAAGATATCAAAACACAGATTTACATGAATATAATCCAAAGCCTTGTGAGCTGTTTAAACTTTAAATGAGGCTTCTAGTGTAAAATCTGCCAGAGCTACAGGGTTCCAAAGATGGCTGAGTTGTGGCTGTTGTCCGGCCGACTTCCCATTCATTTCAATGGGGATTTTTAAAGTATTTTGTTCTTAATTTCGTAAAAACTGTACAACAAATCTCCACCAAAAGTCTCAGTTCACCATTCCAGATCGAGCCACACATTTTGATATATAATTTATGTGGGTTTTCTTAAAGCTGCTGGACGTGCTAAGTGCTGGAAATCGTGTCAGAAGAATCTATAATAGGAATAAACCAGAGGAATGAGACCAGGAGCTTCAACGCTTCTGCAGCAAATCACTGTTATTCTACTACTGTTCTAAATGAAGGAGTTCGATGTCCAGGCTGATGCTTTCTTCTTCATAAAGGCTCCTAGGTATCAGTATTACTGGAGGTGCAGGTTCAGTTTGTTCAAAAACTGTCATCTAAAAGTGAAACTCTGCTCTGCAACTCGTCCTCCTCCTGTCTCTATGAAGCATCGGGCTCATTAGCTTCCTTTATTTCTTTATCTTTCCCATATAAAACCAGAGCATCCTGCATTCGCACGCTTGATTTTGAGCGACTTTACATTCAGTCACGTTTAGAAAAGCAGACACCAGCGCGGGAATCACAGCGCTAATGAGACCTCGGCCTCAGACGATGCCGTCAGATCAGGGAGCAGCGAAACACGAACGCCGTGCTTCATTACCGACTTAGATTCCGCTCATTTCTGCAAAATAACCCAAAAAAAACCAACAAAGCAGTGAGTTTGTTTCCTCGATTCGCTGCACAGGCCGGTGAGGACTCCAGGAGGTCCGATCGAAGACCAGATGAGACGACGAGAGGGAGGAAAACGCCTCCCCGGCCCGCCAAGATCTCGTGCCGGTTGCATAATCCAGTAGCATTAGCATTAGCGCGCTAGCCGCTCTTCAGATCTGGACTGTCGGAGCTTTGCGTTGGATTTATGCGGAATTAACTCGCGTGCGTGACGTCGAAGCCTTTCATGCAAACCCTCTTAAACCGGCCGCCTGCCTCCATCGTTCCCAGTTTGTAGACACAGTCATGAGAGCATATGTTTGCCTCTTCCATCTGCCCGTGGTGTAACCGCGGCAACCACAGAGACACCAGCGATGGTTTCACCGGGAGCTTAGTTCCCTCAATAATTAGCAAAGCATTTCAATTAGCTGCAGCTGCACAATATGTCAGACGTATTCAATCAACCTGCACCTTAATTAGACCTCATGCTGCTAATTCAAGTCACCTCTGTGTGTTTACTTTGTTCTCATCTCAGCATATTTGATGTTTTAATCTTATTTTATCATATTCTAACCACCACAGAGCTGCTAGGACTAACACTAAAACTGCTCTATGTGCCTTTGAATTGCCTCCACGGTTCTTATTCTTCCATGACACATCTACAGGAGAAGTGTGTCTGACAGCATTTAATCCGATCTTTGTTACACTTTTGAGTTTTTGTTGTTGTTTGTTTTACTTTATTTACTACGTGTGGAGTTTGTCGACATGCAGGATCAACATGTGCACAGCAAAGTGAGCGAAGAAGCAAAGAGAAAAAAAAATACCGAAAAGGAAGATTTGGTTGCGAAAGGAAACGTAAAATCCACATCTCTGAGCTTTTACTTTGAAAGCGTACCGAGCAGCCAATCAGCTGTGAGTCACTGGCTGGTCGCAGTAAGCAGAGCAGAAAGACTGAGGATTAGACCCTCGAACAAACAGCCACAGCTCAAAAACTACAAGTCGTATCGGAAAAATTCTTTCACTGTGTGAAGCAGAATCTTGTCGTGAACATTCTGATGTGTTTTCATGTCCGTACTTTGTTTTATACAGATTTGGTGGCAGGTTAAAGAGACTCACCGTTTCTGATTTTGGAGCTCTGATATAATGGGAGTCAATGAGAGTTTTGGTCGACACAATCTGAACTCTGAGGTGATTTATGGAAAAACTATAAGTCCTACAGCAATGAGACTCACACTGGGTGGAAGAGGACAGAAACACCTACATTATTATGTATAAATTGTTCATGTAGAGGAGAAATGGTGAGAAACAGACGAGGTTAACTGCACTGTTTTCAAAAAAAGTATTGGGTTAAAAGAACAAAATTTCTGGATTTTCAAAAAATTCATCAAACTTAAACTGCGGCTGCACGAAAACCATAGAAGATATCAAAACACAGATTTACATGAATATAATCCAAAGCCTTGTGAGCTGTTGAAACTTTAAATGAGGCTTCTACTGTAAAATCTGCCAGAGCTACAGGGTTCCAAAGATGGCTGGTTTTGGCTGTTGTCTGACCGACTTCCCATTCATTAAAATGGGGATATTTGACGCAGTTTTTCACGAATTTAGTAAAAACTGTGCGACGAATCTCTACCAGAAGCCACAGCACAGCATCCCTGATCGAGACGACATTTTAATATATAAATTATGTGGATTTTCTCAAAGCTGTGGGACGAGTTAGGTGAAGAATCTATAAGAACAAACCTGAGGAATAACAATAAGTGAACTTCAGCGGCTCATTTAAATCTTGGATTTGGGTGAGATTGGAAGCATTGATTATTGATTGATGACTTCAAGTAAAAAGTCCTTCTGATGAGCTCAATTGGGAGATTATAAATAATTTGAGTTGTGTTTTAAAAAATGATTTATTTGCAGGTTAATGTTAGATGCAGGAAGTCTTGTACTGATAAATGTTTTATTGTGACACTTCCTGCATCTTCTGCTGTAAACCCACACGGACCGAGAGTTTAGAGGAGCCCGACAAAATAAAAGTGATGAAGCAACGACCTAATCGTGGTTTTGACTTAATTTTTTCTTGAAAAAGGCATTTTTTAAGAGCAAATATCCTCATTACCTCCACCAAGGAGGTGATGGTTTCTTTGTTTGTTTGTGTTCAAAATAACTCCAAAAGTTATCGACGGATTTGGATGAAGTTTTCAGGAAATGTGTGAAATGGGACAAGGAAAAAATGATGACATTTTGGGACTGATCCGGATCACCATCTGGATCCAGGATTTTTTTTAAAGATTCTTTAACATTGGGAGTGTTAGAAAGCCTTGCAGTGCCGCCTTGTGGGAGGAAACTGCATTGCACATATATGGTGGGTGTTGGCCGCTCGTGCTCTGCCACAGCAGTGCTTTGGAGTGAGAGTGATTACCGGACAATTAACTTTATTTAAGGATACTTTGTCGTTGGGAGATTGTGTTGGAGGTGGAGCTGCTTGGCGAAGGTCTGGATCTCTGAGTGCTTTTCTAGTTTTTGCCTTGTAATGGATGAAAACCATGCATTTTTATAACTAAGTGGCCACAAAATCAGTTTAATCATCATAATCACCCACAGTATGTCTCATTTAGTGGATACAGGTGTTTTTTTTTTGGACTCTTTGCTGCCGTATACAAGAAGACAGACGTTAATCTTCGCGCTGAGCAGCTCCTCCGTTTGGGGGTTTTTACTCTATTCAAACTGCATCGGAGGAAACTCTGGGATTACTTCCTCTGCAAACACTCCTGTCGAGCTGCTAATACTCTCTCATGTGTTAAATTGGATCCCAGCGTTAAACAGTGAATCATCCCCGAGACGCCGCCGGGGTTCAGCGGAAGACGCAGCTCTTAGGGTTCGTCAGTCCAGAGATTTTAACCGCTTCACGCAAACAGAAGCGACACAATAATGATAATAAATCTGCCGATCAGCTGCACAGACGTGTTAATATTTAAACTACAGCTGCGTTCCATACATATTAATACATCTGTGAAATGATATTAACACATAAACTGAACTCAGCTGACGGTTTCAGGAGTTGAACTAATCAAAAGTCTCTCATTGATTATCTGGTAAGTGGTGTTTTCTCACATTTTACCCATCATGCACCTGGTTTATGAGGCTTAACAGGTGCAATAAGAGCGCAAACATACAGCAGCGTGAACTCTGTCGAATCCCTCCAGAGTTTCCCAGCGTTTAAGAACCAGCCGACTGTAAATCCTCCCAATTAAAAGCAGAGCGGGATCAAAGCCGCCTCTTCTGCATGAGCCTCAAATAGAAAGGAGAAGTCCGGCTTTCAGAGGAGCCTCCTGAGGTTCTGCTGAAAGCCCGAGTCGACGCTGTGCCGGCGAAGGAGATCTGGAGCGAGCGGCGCCAAGGGAATCATGTGGTGTGAGTGAGGAGGTCAGAAATGTAAAGGTGCGTATGGAGAAGCAGCCGAGTCACATTATGAGCGACGAAAGGAGGAAGAAGAAGAAGAAGAAGAAGAAGAAGAAGAAGAAGAAGAAGAAGAAGAGGGATGTGAAGGATGAAGGAGGAGGATGTGGAAACACAGGCGGACTAAACCAAAGCGCTTCTCTCTTCCCATCAGCCCCGGCGAGAGCAGCAGCACATGCCCCGGGGGTTAACTGTCCAATCAGCCGCTCGGCCATGCGTCTCCACGGAGACAGCAGCCCCTGCCAGGCGGTGACATCATCGGGGTAAACCGATAAGCGGCGGCCTCGTCGGTGTCGCGACCCCGAGAAACGAGAAACTCCACAATCTGGACTCTGATTCGATTCTGCTGCAACGATCCTCCGGGTCTGCAGTCACTTCGCTTCTCCGTTCGCCTCAGACTGATCAAAGAATTCAAATCATTGATCGGTATTATTATTTCCTGATTCTGTTTTGATGAATTCTGACTTCTGATTTGCTGTTGACCTATTATTTGATTTTAATATTGAATTTTTTTATTTTTGTATGTATTTATTTATTTACTTTTGGTTATTTGATGTTTTTATTTTTTTATTTCTACATTTAGTCACTTATATTGTAGTCTGTTCATTTTTCCATTTATTACTGCATTTTTTTCTTATTCTGTTTTAATGAATTTGCTCTGTACCTATTTATTTATTTATTATTAATTTGTTTATTTACTTTTTATTTATTGATTGATTTATTATTAATTTGTTTATTTACTTTTTATTTATTTGCTTTTTATTTATTGATTGATTTATTATTAATTTGTTTATTTACTTTTTATTTATTTGCTTTTTATTTATTTATTATTAATTTATTTATTTACTTTTTATTTACTTGCTTTTTATTTATTTATTTATTCATTCATTCACTCATTTATTTTAAAAATCAGGCTTTTGATTGATTTGGCTGATTTGATGTCTTGATTTTTACAATTGATTCACATCATCATCATCTCATCATTTATCTATATTGTAATGATGGGTATTTATTTATTTATTTATTTATTTGCTCCTCACTTACCTATCTATATTTTGATAATGGATATTTTATTTTATTGTTTGTTTTTTTAAATCAGGCTTTATTTATTTATTTATTTATTCCTCTTATTAGAACTGTTTTTATGTCTACATTTTATTCACTCATTTACATATTTTAGTCTGTTAATTTATTTGGTAATGCTTCATTTTTTATTTTTATTTTTATTCTGTTTTAAAACAGAATAATTCTGTTTTCAAACTATCAAGAACCTCACAGGGGAGTTTGCAGAACAGAGCAGAAGATTTAAATGACGTTTTCATGCCACAGCAGCCTGACATGAGTCCATCTGTTTCTATGGTGACGCAGCTTTAAGTCTTAATCTACAGCAAAGGTTGAGGTCATACACACACACACACACACAAACACACAAATCTGGATCTTAATGCACAAAACTATTAAAAACTTGGATATTAGGGCAAAAAAACTGTCAATAATCTGGATATTAACATAAAAAACTATCAAGAACCTGCACATGAATGCACAAAAGTGTTAAAAAAAAACCTGCATGTTTATACACAAAACCTGGTTATTAACACATTAAACTGTCGAAAATCTGGATCTTAATGCACAAAAGTGTTAAAACCTGAATATTAGGGCAAAAAACAGTCAATAATCTGGATATTAACACACAAAAGTGTCAAAAACCAGGATATTAACATACAAAACCTGGATATTAGCACATGCAGCTGTCAGAAATCTGGATATTTATGAACAAAACCGCCAAAAATCTGGATATTAAACACATCAAACTATCAAGAACTTGGATATTAATGCACAAAAGTGTTAAAAATCAGCCCTTTTATGCATAAAACCTGGTTATTAGCACATTAAACTGTGAAAAATCTGGATCTTAATGTGGAAAAGTTTTAAAAACCTGAATATTATGGCAAAAAACTGTCAATAACCTGGATATTAACACACTAAAGTGTCAATAACCAGGACATTAACATACAAAACCTGGATATTTGCACATTAAATTGTCAAAAATCTGAATATTTATGCACAAAACCACCAACAACCTGGATATTAACACACCAAAATATGAAGAACCTGGATATTAACACACAAAAGTGTTAAAAACCTGCAGGTTTATGCACAAAAGCTGGTTATTAGCACATAAAACTGACAAAAATCTGGATCTTAATGCAAAAAACCATCAAAAACCTCGATATTATCACACAACACGATCAATAAGATAGACAGTAACATACAAAATCTGGATGTTAACATAAAAGCTGTGAATAATTTAGATGTTAACTCACCAAACGATGAAGAACCTCACAGCAGAGGGTTTCTGTGTTTAAGAGGTTTGACTTGTCAGAAACGACGTTTTCATGCCACAGCAGCCGGACATGAGTCCATCTGTGTGTTTGGTAATGCAGCTTTGAGTTTTAATCTACAGCAAAGGTTGAGGTCACACACACACACACACACACTGGACTGGAGATAATGCTGGTGGTTTAACTGGAACAGGAGGGATGTTGGTTTTTCAGCTGTGGGTTCATAAACACAGAACGTCTGATGGACACATGATTACATGGTTCATCCGTCTACCTTCTTCACGTCTCCACTGATGAGCAGCTGAAACTACTTTAACTTCCTTCAAGGCCACCGCTTTAACAGATGAAGCAGGAACGTTACGTCTCTAAAAACAAGCTGCGGCGTCTTTCCAGATGTTGAGTAGGAAAACTGAACAAGGGAATAAAGACGCAGAAGGTCTCTGAACAACAAAAACAACCATGATTAAAATGGAAGTTTATAAAGAAATGAAATTATCATTCATCTGCACTGTTCTGTTGCAGGGAGGCGTCCGTCTTAGCTTTAGAGACACTGATGTCAGCAACAAAACTGTCAAAAACCTGTATAATAACACGCAAAACTATCAATAACCTGGTTATTAGCACATAAAACTGTCAATAATCTGGATGTTTACATACAAAACTGTTAAAATCCTGAATATTGACTCATGAAACGATTAAAAAATGGAATATTAGGGCTCAACAGTGTCAAAACCCTGAATATTAATGCACAAAACTGGTAGAAAACTGGATACTAAAGCACAAAACTATCAATAACCTACATAATAATGCCGATATTAACACATAAAACTGTCAATAATCATGATATTTAGGCACAAAACTGTTAAAATCCTGAATATTGACTCATGAAACGATTAAAAACTGAATATACAGGAACAAAAGTGTCAAAAACCTGAATATTAATACACAAAACTGTTAGAAAACTAGGTACTAATGCAAAAAAATTATCAATAACTTACATATTAATGGATAAAAGTGCCAGAAACCATAATATTAATGCACAAAACTGCTTATTTTTGGGATATTAGCATATAAAACTGTCAATAATCATGATATTTAGGCACAAAACTGTTAAAATTCTGAATATTGGCACATGAAACTATTAAAAAACTAAATATTCAAGCTTAACAGTGTCAAAAACCTGAATATTAATGGACAAAACTGTTTATTTTTGGGATAATCGCACATAAAACTGTCAATAATCTGGATATTTAGGCACAAAAGTTTTAATATGTTGAATATTTAGTAACAAAACTGTTAAAATCCTGGATATTAACACATAAAACTATTAAAATATGGAATAATAGGGCTCAACAGTGTCAAAAATCTGGATATTAATGCAGAAATGTGCCAGAAACCAGAATATTAATGCACAAAACTGCTTATTTTTGGGATATTAGCACATAAAACTGTCAATAATCTGAATATTTAGGCACGAAACTGTCATAATCCTGAATACTGACACATAAAAATATCAAAAAAGGTGAATATTAGCACACAAAACTATCAATAACCTGGATATTAACACATAAAACTGTCAATAATCATGATATTTAGGCACAAAACTGTTAAAATCTTGAGTATTGATCATGAAACTATTAAAAAACTGAATATTAGGGCTCAACAGTGTCAATAAACTGGATATTAATGCACAAAATTGGTAGAAAACTGGATATTAGCACACAAAACTATCAATAATCTGGATGTTTTGGAACAAAACTGTTAAAATTCTGAAAATTGACACATGAAACTGATAAAAAATGGAAAATTAAGGGTCAGCAGTGTCAAAAACCTGGATATTAATGCACAAAACTGGTAGAAAACTGGATATTAATGGACAAAACTATCAATAACATACATATTAATGCCGAAAAGTGCCAGAAAGCATAATATTAATGAACAAAACTGTTTATTTTGTGGATAATAGCACATAAAACTGTCAATAATCTGGATATTTATCCACAAAAGTTTCAATATTTTGAATATTTAGTAACAAAACTGTTAAAATCCTGGATATTAATACTGGATAACACATAAAACTATTAAAAAATGGAACATTAGGGCACAACAATGTCAAAAATCTGGATATTAATGAAGAAAACTGCTTATTTTGGGATAGTAGCACATAAAACTCTCAGTAATCTAGATATTTAGGCCCGAAACTGTTAAAAACCTGCACATTTATGCACAAAACCTGGTTATTTGCACATTATACTGTCAATAACCTGGATATTTAGGCACAAAACTGTTAAAATTTTGAATACTGACACATGAAACTATTATAAAGGTGAATATTAACACACAATACTATCAATAACCTGGATATTTGGGAACAAAACTGTTAAAATCCTGAATGCCGCCACTGAAATTGACCATCTTTCTAGTCAGTAAAATCAAATTCTGGATTAAAATGGATGTTTGTAAAGAATTATCTACTTCAGAAGAGAAGGAACCACATCTGGCCAGATGTAACTGTAGAGTTTAACGGTCTGCACTTATATAAACGGTTTATTATCATTCATCATGTATTTGTACACGTCCTGTTCCAGGGTTCTGTCGACTCCAGAGAAGAACGTAACTCAGAAATGTAAAGTCAAGACGAGGGGAGAGAAAAATAAGAGAGAACTTGATCTGAGGCGCCAGAGGAATCCTGAAGTAGGTCAGATGTATTTTTAAAAAGGGGGCTGAGACGTAAACAGTGGAAGAACAGTTTTGTCTTGTCACAGAAAACGGGTCGGTCTGAGCACATCGAGGAGATTCTCTGAGAAAAACGTCCTGGCCTTGTGTGAAAAACTCTCCTCCTGCTTCCTGCTCTGAGTCCGGTCTCCATAAAACCACAGCTGAACTGCATCTGGACTCGGTAAAGACTCTGAAAAGACCTGTGAGACGACGAGATCAGAGCCAAGAGGACGTCTCCTCTCAGAACCCAGAATCCTGCAATCAGCTGCACGTTTGTGGTGATAATTACTGCAGATACTGTTCTGATACCAGACTGAACTGAATAATACGGTTCTGCATGTTAGCATTAAAGCTACAAGGGTTTTAGTGACTCAGTGCTCTGAAGTAGTGAACACCTGGATAATAATAATGCAATCAGTGTCAAAAACAGAGGTATTAACACACAAAACTGTCAAAAACTTGGATTTTTACCACATTAGACTGTCAATAACCTGGAAATGTTTGCATAAAGCTGTTAAAAACCTGAATATTAGGGTGCAACACTGTCAAAAACCTAGAAATTAACACATCCTAACTATCAAGAACCTGGATATCAATGCACAAAAGTGGTAGAAAACTGGATATTAATGGACAAAACTATCAATAACATACATATTAATGCCGAAAAGTGCCAGAAAGCATAATATTAATGAACAAAACTGTTTATTTTCTGGATAATAGCACATAAAATTGTCAATAATCTGGATATTTAGGCACAAAAGTTTCAATATTTTGGATATTTAGTAACAAAATTGTTGAAATCCTGAATGTTAACACATAAAACGATTAAAATATGGAATAATAGGGCTCAACAGTGTCAAAAATCTGGATATTAATGCAGAAAAGTGCCAGAAACCAGAATATTAATGCACAAAACTGCTTATTTTTGGGATATTAGCACATAAAACTGTCAATAATCTGGATATTTAGGCACGAAACTGTCATAATCCTGTCAAAAACACAGATATCAACACACGAAACTGTCAAAAATCTAGATATTAACACAGTAAACTATCAAGAACCTGGAATAACACACAAAACCTGCATATTAGCACATACAACTATCAACAACCTGGATATTAATGCATAAAAGCGTTAAAACCTGTATATTTACACGCAAAACTGTCAAAAACCTAAATATTAGCACACCCTAACTATCAATAACCTGGATATTAATGCATAAAAGTGTTAAAAACCGGAATATTTACACACAAAATCTGTTTATTTGCACATGAGACTGTCAAAATGTGGATATTAATGCACAAAACTGTTAAAAACTTGGATATTAACACACAAAAGTGTCAATCACATTGATGTTAAAATACAAAATCTGGACATTAGGGCTTAAAATTGTCAAAAAATTTGGAAATTTACCCACAAAACTATCAAGAACCTGGACATTAATACACAAAAGTGTTAAAAACCTGCATATTTACACACAAAACCTGGTTATTCACACATAAAACTGTCAAAAAATCTGGATATCCACACAGAAAGGTGGTAAAAACATGGCCCATAATCACCTGTACCCACTAACTGTATTATCATCCCTCCATATTGCAGTGCTGTGTTTCTACAGTAGCCCAGAAGGGACAAACCAAGCAGCAAATCCAGAGGAAGGAGTTTGGACATTTCTAGGTTGAAGCTCTGAATCCTAAAGATCTGAATTAAGGGTTTTCCAGACACTAACAACAACGAGGAACCACTTTAACGAAAGATTCACACCAAACTACCTGCTAATGACGAGGTTTAATCAGTGAAAAGACATCAAACACTCCTTTTCTCATCAAAATCCTGATGAAACAGCAAGTTTGTGAAGAAATCTCCTCTTTGAAAAGAGAAAAAAGCCCTTTTGGCCAGATGTAGCTGCGGAGTCATCAAAGACAAAGTGGAGCCAAGACCTTCTCCTCCGTTACCCTGCCAGCTTAAAAACTCGTTAGCTTCAGATAACGTCGCCAGCATGAACTGGTCTGTGAGATATGATACGAGTGCTGCGCCTTTAAATCAACGGTTTAATACAAAGACCCAAAATGAAAGCGTCACATGTCCAATCAGACGTCCTGAAAGCCCCAATGAACATAAGCTTTTGGGTTTCTTGTACTTTGTGCAGCGCTGTGCCACCATTTTTTAGCAAAGTTGTAGTGAGTAAACTTATTTATTTCAGTTTCTTTATTAAGACGCTACGGAGGCCCTAGAGGGACATGGGCAGAAAAAATAAAAACGTATAATACAGGAAAGATATTCACAGATTCAGACTTCCGGCATCAATAACTCATTAGTGATGCGTTGTCTAAACATAATCAATGCCTCTTTCCATCGTTGTGAGGTAGACAATGTGCTACAAGCTCAGCTTTATCAACAGTCGCCGTCTTTCAGGCTGCAGAAATAACACTGGTGTCTATGAGCAGCTGGCTGGACGATGAGTGCACAGGGACCGTCTGCAAATTGCAAAACTGCTGCAACAGTGTAGAGAGACACCACACAGATGTTCAATAACGTCACCCTGATACACTGTAGAGTCACCAGAATCACTGCAGCTATCGACTGGCTCCTGTTGATCAGACCACAACACTTGGTTTGACATACATGCAGATATAAAAATCAAACCGTCTGCAAAATTACAATTTGCAGACGGTCCCTGTGCACTCATCTCCCAGCCGGCTGCTCATAGACACCAGTGTTATTTCTGCAGCCTGAAAGACAGCTACTGTTGATAAAGCTGGGCTTGTAGCACATTGTCTACCTGGCAACGATGGAAAGAGGCATCAGTTGTGTTTTGACAACGTGTCACTAATGAGTTGTTGACGCCAGAAGTTCACGTGTGCACGAGAAACTTACATTTTAATTTTTTTCTGCCTGTGTCCCTTTAAGGCCTCCGTAAGACGCTGCATTAAACACACAAAACCGGCTCCACAGACCAAAGTCCAGCATTTACTTTGACCTTCTCTGCACATCTTGACCTCTTCAGAGTTCTTCTTTAGTCGTCTTTTATTTCTGTCTTTTCTCTATTTTCTTCCCCGTCCGGATGATTTAATGCAGATCCTGTAATATCCAGCTCTGCTCTGGGCACCAGGAGGACGATCCGTCACTGTCACCGCTTTATTAGCAGCTCCAGATATGATTCGTCTGCATCAGCGCTGCTCTTTGGATCGTCGTCCTGATGGAAAACAAACCTGTTTGCAGTCGGGTTACTGGCATGAAGGGACGACGTGACGAATCTAAATGTGTTGGAGGTTCATCAAGACACGCAGCCTCAACGCAAGACGGCTGCAAACACTCGTCCTTGCTTTCTGTTCAGTTTCTAACTTCCCATCGGTTTTCTTGGCCTTCTTCACCGCCATTCATCCTCCATGTCTCCAGATTCTTCACAGTTCTTTGTTACGTCTTCAGTGTCCACTTTGCCTTTGAGAGCGTCCTCGGCGACGCAGACTCAAATACGCTGCTTTTAAAATGTCGGCAAACCTGTGTAAACTTTGGCATTTTGAATAGAATGATGTAAGACTCTGACAACTGTTTAACATTTAAAACCTAGAGAAGCCCTCATAGAGTGCAGACCTCCACCAAGCAGCTTCAGTCCACCCCCAACACAATCTACCAATGACAAAGTATCCTTAAATAAAAAGAAATCCTGGATCCAGACGGTGATCCGGATCACTCCCAAAGTGTCGGCATTTCGTCCTTGTCCCATTTCACACATTTCCTGAACATTTCATCCAAATCCGTCCATAACTTTTTGAGTTATTTTGAACACAGACAAACAAACAAACAAACCAACGCCGGCTAAAACAGAACCTCCTTGGTGGAGGTAACAAGAAAACATGGATGAAAACCTCACCTGGAGCCATGCAACGACAACAAAAGGCAGCTTAAACGTAAACGAAGTACCTTCAGACCAGCATTAATGGACTTCGGTACAATAAACCAGAAGATTAGTGAAGAAAACGTCACATCGTCCTCAAAAAACATCAACAAAACGTCTATTCTGTCTGATATTTTTGCATTTCTTTGAAACTCTGCTGTGTTCCTATGCCAGCCACAGGTTTTTGGGTCCCAGACGGTTGGACTTTCTGCAGCTTTTTTCCATTTTTTCAGGGTTTTATCAGGACAGGGCGGAGCTCTTTATCTGAACCGGTGGTCTGAGCAGAGATGTACAGATTGCAGAACCCCTCGAGGCAAATCTGCAAGTCCATTTCGGAGCGCACCGATTTATTTAGTAATTGCCTCCTCCGGCTATCTGATCCCTCCCTCTCCTCGTGTTTCTTACAGACGTAAACCTGTTATGAAATTAAAGTTTACGGATTCACAACACGGATGCTGGTTTCGGGAGATTTCTCCCTGTGATTGTTGTTGAGTTTGATAACGGCGTTCCTCAGTAATTGCTGAGATCTGGGAGCAGGAGGACGATTCTTCGGCTCAGTCAGATGAGACAAGAGATATGAAACCGTTCAAAACCTGCATTTTAAATACTAAACTGTCAAAAACCTGGGTATTAATGCACAAAATTATCAGTAACGTCCATAATAAAGCACAAAGTGTCAGTAAACCGGTTAATAACAAACACAACTGTTAAAAACCTGGATGTTTACCACATTAGACTGACAATAAACTGGATAATAACACGCAAAACTGTTAAAAACCAGGATATTAGCACATAAAACTGTCAATAATCTGGACATGTACACACAAAACTGGGATATTGGGGGGATTATGACCCATTAATAAACCCCCAATGTTAGAAAATTGCATATTAATACACAAAATTATCAATACTATGGGTAATAATGTGCGAAAGTGCTAAAAACTAGGATTTTAACACACAAAACTGTTAACAATGGGGATATTAGGGCACAAAAGTGTCAAAAATGTGGCTACTGACACATTAAACTGTCAATAAACTGGATATTAACACATAAAAGTATCAGGAACCTGGATATTAAGGGCAGAAAAGTGCCAAAAACCAGGATTTTAACACACACAGCTGTTATAAACTGTGATATTGGGGCACAAAACTATCAAAAACCTGAATGTTAATGCAAAAGTGTCAAAAACCTGGATAATGACAAACAAAACTGCTACTAACCTGGATTTTAAGACATAAAACTGTCAATAAACTGGATATTAACACACAAAATTATCCAGAACCTGGATAATAATGCACAAAACTGTTAAAAAAAAACAGAATACTGACACATAGAAACTGTTAAAAACCTGTATTTTGACGCACACAAGTGTCAAAAACCTGGATATTTGCATATAAAACTTTCTGTAATCTCGAAATGTACAAACAAAACTGGGATATTAGGGGGTTATTGACCCTTTAAACTGTTAGAAAATTGGATATTAAGACACAAAATTATCAATACGTGGATGATAATGCAAATAAGTGCCAAAAATTAAGATTTTAAACCACAAAAAAGTTAAAACCTGGATATTAACACATAAAAATGTCTGTAATCTGGATGTATATGCAGGAAACTGTTAAAAAACTGAATATTAGGCCACAGAAGTGTCAATAACAAAGTTACTGACACATCAAACTGTTAGAAAACTGGATATTAACACAAAAAATGATCAAGACCCTGATATTAAGAGCAAAAAAGTGCCAAAAACCAGGATTTTAACACACACAGCTGTTATAAACTAGGATATTAGGGCAGAAACTATCAAAAAAACTAGATATTAACACACAAAACTATCAAAAACCTGGATGACAATGCACAAAACTGTTGAAAACTTGGACAATTACAAACAAAACAGTTATAAACCTGGATTTTAAGCCATAAAACTGTCAATTAACTAGATATTAACACACAAAATTATCAATACCGTGGATAATAAAGCACAAACGTGCCAAAAAACTAGGATTTTAATACAAAAAAACTATTAAAAACAGGGACATTAGCACATAAAACTGTCATTAATCTGGATGTGTACGTACAAAACTGTTAAAACTCGGACTATTGGGGCACAAAAGTGTCAATAATGTGGTTACTGATGCATTAAATTGTCAATAAAATGGATATTAACACAAAATTATCAAGAACCTGAATATTAAATGCAAAAAAGTGGCAAAAACCAGGATTTTAACACACAAAACTGTTAAAAACTGGGATATTAGGGTACAAAACTATCAAAAACCTGGATGATAATGCAAAAAAAGTGTCAAAAACCTGGATAATGACAAACAAAACTGTTACTAACCTGGATTTTCAGACATAAAACTGTCAGTAACCTAGATTTTTACACACAAGTGTTAATACCTTTGATGATAATGCACAAAAGTGTCAGTAAACTGGAAAACATCAAGCAGAACTGTTAAAAAAACTGGATTTTAGGGAACAAAAGTGTCAAAAACGTGGATTTTGACACATCAAACTGGATATTAACCCACAAAATTATCAATAACGTGAAAATTAAAGCACACAATTGTTTGGAATCTGGATTTTAACACATACAACAATCCAGTGTTTCTAGTCAGGAATGCTGTAAAATATAAAACATAAAAGATCAGAGCTGAATAAAGCGCCTGTCTCCGTATAGTTTCCCTGTTACTGTACATTTGCCTGCTGATCATCTCACTGCTCCTGTTTCCTTTCAGTAAAGACCCCAAACCCCGATCTCAGTCATTAAAGGAGTTTTCTCCTCAACAAACATTTGCATTCACTGTTTCTCCCCTAAAATCGTTGCGTGTCCTTGAGAGGTGCTTTGATTTTCTGTCCTCATGAGGCCAAGAAAAAACCTTTTTCCTACTTTTAAAAAAAAAACCTGCATGTTTGTTACCTTGCAGAGAAACTAATCTGTTAGCAGGTATGTTGAGCCTCAGGGTTTCAGTGTCACGAAGGCTTTTAACCTGCTAGATCGCCATGGTAACTGATGCTGCAGGGGGAGGTTCTGTTCAGAGTTTTGCGCTGAAATCAGTTTTGACTAAATCATTTCCTGATGATTCTCTTTGAGCGGCGCAGATTCTCAGCTGAGGTAAAACGTTTTATCTGCAAACCTGCTGATCCGTACGTCACTGAAACCGCTGAATGAAGCCGCGTGGTTACAGCACCGCACACTGTGTGCATCGCGTTGCCATGGAAACCTACATGGATTCAGCTGGTGATGCAGAAACATCTGAAGAATATTCAATCAGTAGCATTAATTTCACTTTGATTTGGGCTAAAATTAATCTAATTTCCTGCATTCTGGGACAGTTTCGGACCCAAATGTACCAAAACAACCTGTTGACCTAAGTTGGCGGAACCTGATTGGTCCTTTTCGTGCAGAAGAAGAGTCACGTGACGCG